>JAAHCF010000343.1:0-23416 GCA_038367545.1 Beauveria asiatica | reverse complement strand
CCCAGCCCACTCCTCCCCACCCACCCAATCACGCCCCCCACACCCCCCCCCCCCCCCCTTATTATCGCGATAACTCAAAGCCTTTGTGCTTCCAACACTGACCAGTGCTTGCAATAAGTACAGACAGTTAGGATCATAAAAAAGAGGCTTTTGCCCGCGTTCGATTGCCGCAAAAGTGCCGATCAACGAAGAGAATCCGGCAACCGCACGGTGAATTCCCATTGCATCCTGTGTCCCTTCTCATCGCCTCGTCCATCACGAGATTATCCCTCCTATCAACAACAGTCCTTCATTTCCTGGCAAACCCGACAACAAGTCTTCCCTTCCTGGAAGGCGCGTTACGCGCAAAAAGCCCTGCAAACGGACGAAGAAAACTCTTCAGAAGAGCCTCCCTTTCCCCCCCCTCCTTTTCCCTTCTTTTTCCTTTCGTAACAACATCGTTTTGCGGGGCATCGTTCGGCGCCGTATTGTCGGCGGATTTTGAGGGAAAGACGTTGTCATCACCGTCATCACTGTCATCGCTGTCATCGCTGTCATCGCTGTCATCGCTGTCATCGCTGTCATCGTTATCATCACCGTCACCCCTATTCCCCCATCAATCCTCCACAATAACCTTGAAGAAAGGAAAGCAAAAGATGGCTAAACCGGCCAAAACGCCCGAGCCTGGCGAATCAGAAGAACCCAAAGAAGACGAAGCCAAAGACGGAGAAACGGACACCAAATCCGTCACCAGCAGATCGACATAAATCGCATACAAACTCCCGCCAAGACTAGAATGGTATGGACTCATCCTCAGGGATGAATGGTCGCAAGTTCACCCAGAAAACGTCAAACAATATAAAGGCGCTGAGTTATTCCTGAACCTGAACGCAGCCATCGGAATGTTTATCTGGCGATACGAAGGACGCATAGACCCGGATGTCATGTATATGTACCTGTTATGTATATGTACCTTTAGGAGATTTTGCCGAATGGAAACAAGCACAATGGAAATCTGTTGATCAAGAGCTCCTGAGAGAATTCCGCGATTGGCTCCGCGAGCCTGGCGTCTGGGCCAAACGAGAAAAAGGATTGAGAATCACAACCTCAATTATGGAAGTGATGAAATCAAAGAAGAACGTCTGGCCACCCCAAGAGACTCCGCCTCCAGCAAGTCTTAAGAAAGCAGAGGCACAGGAGAAGGCCACAGCCATGCTCCAAGCCATACACAAGAGAATGGGAGAAACAGAGGTCGACGGCATCAGCAGAAAGATTGATATACCTCAAAAGCTCGAGTCACTCGCCAAAACGCACCCAGCAGACGATAAATACTCTAGATCTCGAAAAGAGTTTTTCCAAATTGAGCTGAACCTGTTCTACGACAAGTATAGCCGCATGGCTATACCAGACGAGATGTTGGCAGCGGCGTTTCCTGTGATGCTATTAAAATAAGCCGCCTAGTTCTACGCGGTTGAGATGATCCCCCTTCCAATTGTGCTTTCCAGAGATGGTTGCGATGTGGAGGCGACCCTTGGAATCCCCTGTGGCAATGGAAGGCTTCAAATTAAAATGGCGTACGTTGAGCCTTTGCAAGATTATTGACGAGAACCCCGAGAAATCATTGGCTGAGGGGGCTAACACATTGTGAACCCGAATTCAGAAATTATATCACAGGCTCTTTGAAACACACACGATGGAACGGCCAGCGACAAATCTAAAAGAGAAGCTCTGTACAGCGCAGTTGCTGATGTCTTAGAACTCGTTCCGGCGTTGATGAAGCCATCACTGGACTTCTCAGAAGTGGTGGCAGACCTGATACAGGCGGCGAACCTTTATGACCGAGCTAAGATGATTACGAAGACCACATCTGTGTTTATCGCAGACCGTGAATACCGTCAGCCATGACGAGATCAACGAGGTCAAGATCAACGACCTCAGCGGTTTGACAACGGAAGGAACGGACGGTTTAGAACAACAACCATAACTATCGTCAAAACAACGGAAATGGTGGTCGGTTCAGAACGAAGAAATGCTTCATCTACAACAAGCCAGGATGTTGCCTAACCAAACACTCCCCGGAAGATAGCAAGGCATCCCGTGAGAAGTGGTTTGCAAGCAGGGCACACAAAGGCAAGCCAACAGAACAATTCTTCCAAACCTTCCTGGCCGACGTCGAAGGTGTTGACGATGACGCGGAATTAGATGAAGTTGACGATCTAATATCGATGGCTTGGGAACCGTTTGATGATGGAACCACACAAGACAACGAAGAAGATGGCAGACTTGCCGATTCCTGCCATTTCTCAACCGAAGGCCATGAACAAGACATCGTGGCATCCTTTGCTGACGAATCAACCCGAAATTCGATCCTTTCGAAACGATCCCGTCGACGAGAAAGATCCGCTTCCCCCAACGGCGTTTGTATCGGAAGAAAGATGCAACGAATACAACTCCTATGGCATCATGCCTCACACAGGTGCAGCTAGATCATCATCGGCCGGCATACCAAAGGTCAAGGCATTGCAGAGACTGATGCCAGAAGTCAAGATTGAAGATACGGACATGGGCGTCACAAAATTCAGCTCTGGAAACGTATCAACAAAGGTCATCGTGAAGGTGAACACTGAATTGGGATGTATAACCTTCAAGGTCACGAGGCAGCTGCCCCTTTCCTCATTTATATCACAGGTATAGACGAATTGAAGATCAAGCTAGATAACCTCGAAAACTTTCTTATTCAAGGCAAGAGCAGATTCCCAGTCGTCCGCGAATGGGGTCATCCATGGCTGTTGATTGACACCATTGAAAAAGCATCCTTTATGCTGACAGACGTTCAGCTTCGTCATCTGCACCGACGATTCGTACATCCCTCCGTTCCACGATTGCGCCTCCTCGAAAGAGCCAGCGAAAGATATGACCCGTCAATCCTCAAGAAGATCAACGAGATCTGCCATCACTGCCAAATCAAGGGCCCGACCCCCGAACGCTTCAAATTCAACATCAAAGACGATCACGAGTTGAACTATGAGATCATCGTCGACATTTTCTATATCAAAGGACGGCCGGTCCTGCACATCGTATATTCCACCACAGCTTTCCAGGCCGCGAGGTCCTTGGAGCCAACAGGCAGAAAACTCGGGACGTCTTCAACGCCATCAAGGAGTGCTGGATTGACACATACATCGGTCCAGCAGAATGGCTCGTCCACGACGCAGGAAGGAACTTTGCATCAGCTGAGTTCCAAGACCCTACCCTAAACCTGGAAATCATCACCCATGAGGCCCCGGTTGGGGCAGACAACTCTGTTGGCAAAGTTGAACGGTACCATGGCATCCTTCGCCGTGCGTACGAGATCTTTGATGAAGAAGCCGGCAACGAGATGACGGCAGCGCAGAAGCTTCAGGCGGCGGTCAAAGCCGTCAACAACTCCGCCGGACCGAATGGCCAGGTGCTAACTCTCTTGGTCCTGGGAACATGCCCACAGATGACGGATACCTAACCACCACACCCCTCAGTGAGCCGGCGAGCTGAAGCTATTCGAATGACAACAGAAGAATTACGGAAGATGACGAGTCGGCGACAAATTTGAGACGCCCTAAACACGAGGAACGGTCCGGATCGAACGATGCTGCCCCTGAACTCCGAGGCGATCGTACACCGTGACAAAAGAGGTTAGAAGGGCCGCTTCAGGCTGTTATCACAAGACGGCGAGACCTGTACCGTTGCTATGCCGCGAGGCCCGGCGGACTGCCGGACCGTGGCGGTCAAGCCGCACCTCCATCCTCCCGAGGAGCCAGCACCGGCTCCCACGGGACAAGAGACCGGCACCGAAGACAAAGACAACGAAGAAGAGACAGTCGTCGAGCGATGCGGAGAGGCACCCGCCTCCACCAACGAACCCGAAGATAACCCGAGGGAGAAGATACTGAAGGAGCCGGCAATTATGCGACGATCTTCCCGAAAAGACCGTGGCCAGAACCACCGAAACAACCCAAAAGTGATGTCGTTTGAGGTATTAACATTGGCGGACCTGCTGGAAATGGCGTTTGCAGAAGGCGAAACCCTCGATGCGAATTTCTTCGTCAGCCGAGATCAATCAGACTGCAAGATCTCGGAAGAGCTGCGTGCCAAAGGTATCATCACGGCCCCCGGCGCACCATTCAAAGCGTCCCGAGGCAAAGAGTTCGCCGGTATGTTGTTAAAGAAAGTCTTCGAATTCATCCTCTTTGACAAGGCCCTCCACGGCGGTATGCGAATCTTGGATGCCCGAATGGTCGATGAAGTCAAAGGCAAAGGGAGGTACCAGAGCCATGTGAGAAGTCACGACTCGTCGTATAAAGAAAAGAAGAAGATACTCACGGAATCGCCAACGCTCCAGAGGAACAGTTGGCATTTAATCATGGCAATCGCGGCACGGCTGCTTCAATCAGGAGAATTTCTCCTTTGGCTGCGATACCATGCAGGTATACACACAATCACAAACGCCCCTGGAACGAGTCATCTTGGCAAGACTGCCTCGATATCTTGACGATCAATATCCCCCGGGCACCATCATGATCCTAGTCACGGATTCCCTTTTGCTATACGAATGCCTTGTCAAATTAGGCACAACGAAGGAAAAACGATTAATAATGGACATCACGGCCCTCCGAGAATTATGCGAGCGCCGTGAGGCATTTGAGATGCGATGAATTGTGGCACATCTAACCCTGCCGATGCAATGACGAAGGCATCCCCGAATGCTGCCCTCAAGAACCTCATCGAGACCAACGAAATCGAGTTCAAGATGCAGGGATGGGTTCCCCGAAAGCCGACAAAGATCAAGGAAGAAACCTAATAGCGAATTAACGAGAATCATGGATCCTCATCGTTGCTGGCAGCCGGAGCTTGAAAACTAAGCCGCTGGTTCCGATGCACCGCTCAATTTGGTAAGGTCCCGCATCCTTTTCTGCGAGTTCCCCGCTAGATTGCTGCTGATTGACGTTCCTTGTGAAAAGAAGAACCCAATCACTAGTCTTGAAGCTGTCGTTTGTCCGCTTCTTGTCATACCACTTCTTCTATGCTTCGCGGCTTCGTTGTAGCTGCCTCGCAGCAGATACGCTGGGACCGCACCTGTTGCAGCGTGCGGGCTCGCATTGTAGGCCAATTGAGCCGTTGGCAGCTTTTCGGCCCAATCGTCCTGTTCCTCGTTGGAAAAGGCGCGCAGATCATGCTCCAACACCTGGTTCTACCTCTCCGTCTGCCCATCTGTCTGTGGGTGGAATGCAACGCTCAGACGCCGTTTGCACGCAACAAGGTGGCAGAGACTTTGCCAGAACCCCGACGTGAAGATTGAACCGTAAACGATACCTCATACTATGCCAAGGTGTGCGGCGATTGCTTTGAGCATGATATTAGCGAGGCCTTCGCTCGTTGACTGCTTCGTCGTTGCGACATAGTGGCAATATTTTGTGTATATATCCACAATAACTAATTTCGCATCGTAAGTACTATACAGTTCTAGTCTCTTTAGTAGTCCTGTTATCATTTCGACAGTGATTTTGTCATAGGCACGAGTTGCCGGCGGTAACGCTGCGAGTTTGCCGTACGGTCTATGCTGCCTTCCTGTTATTCGTTGACAGTTATCACAGGACGCAATATATCGTCGCGTTGCCTTTGCCATTTCCGGCCAAAAATAACACAGCTTTATCCAGTGCAGCGTTCGTCGCAATCCCGGATGACCTGCTGCCTGATCGGCATGACAAAGCTGCAATATCTCCGCGCGTATGCTGTGAGGAACGCATATGCGATTATTCTGCCGCCACAGTTTGTCGTTGCAGTATTGCCATTTTCTGGCCCTGGCTGAGGTGGAAGCAGCCTCACGCGCTGCAGCAGCCGGGATTCGTTCCTCTTCTTGCGCTGCCCTTATTGCTTGGGTCAGGCTCAAGCTTACGTCTAGCTTCCTCGCGACTCTCTCGCTTCCTTCTCGCACCTGTTGTGCTTCGTCCTCGCTTTTGCCTAGACCCAGACTCATGTCTGGTCCTCGCAGCAACATATCATCGGCACCCAAGTCTGCGACTGCGACACGAATTCGCCGCGTCTTCGTTACTCCCTAATTATCCGTCAATTTCATAGCCGTATTCAACCAGCCCAGCATTTTGCAGGGCCTACCATCGGCGACAGAGGCATCTCGGACTACTAGTTCAAGCTGCGCCGTGTCCACGATGCGGCTATGAATAACGTTATAGTCGCCTCCTGAGTCTAGCGCCGCTTTCACAGCGACATAGCTACCTTGTAATCGTATATTCACTTTGTTCTTAATATTAAAACCGAAAACGCACAGCTACGACGTTGGTCCATAACTTGCGGATACAAGATCAGCTTCAACAGGTTTATGCAAAGGACTCCCTAGATAGATCATTTGCGCGCAAGCCCTACTGCCGCAAAGGGGGATGCAACATTGACAGATTTCAAAGGACGTAATTTTAACAACTCTTCTAATATGCCGAGGCAATTTGGGTTAACCTGTCCGCACGTCGGCTTAGTCGAGGTTTCTACAACTCACTAGCTGGCGTCAACGCCGTGGCACATCTTCTCTTACCAATACCCTCCGCCACTCCGAGACGCATACATATCACGCTAGGCTGATTCAAACATGGCTCCTTTTCCAATAAGTGCTCTCCTTTTATCATGCATCGTCAATCTCTACAAAATGCCATTTATGATGCCTCGCCAACTTCCACCTGCCCCAGGCGTGCGCTAGGTATGAGCCACATAGAAACAAAATCTCTCAAAGTTTAAAGTATAGCCGTATATACGCTGCCAGCATAGTAAACTCGCATTATCAGATCCATCCACACAAGACCCATTAGTGATGCAATCGTCTTTGCAGAGGCCGTCGGCGTCAATCTTGAGCGGCCCGAGGCGGTAGTCCATGTTCATGCAGTAGCCCTGACGGCGACGTTGTTATAGACATCGCCGGAGCACCCGAGGCGGTAGACTGACTTGAGGGACAAGGCGGCTATGCCCACGCAAGCGTACAGGTCTGCTCATGGGTCTGTACGGTCCTCCCTGGCGTGAGGATTCCACTTGGCCAGGTTTTGCAATAGGATGCCGTTGCACCAGGTGACTTGACCACAAGTGTTGCCCTTGCTGATAAAGTGAGACTTGACGTAGTTGTACGCCGTCCCCGGCTGGTTGGGACGAGGCGTAGAAAAACCGTTGCCAGTAGGCTGGGTGCAAGTTGAAGCGGTCTCAGTCGTCGAAATCGTGGTAGTGCTATGGCCGATGACAAAGCATATGCCTCTGCCCTGATCCCCGTACACCCTTGTCCGATGCGAGGGTTCCATTTGGCAAAGTCCTCCTGCGAGATGCTGTTGTACCAGGTCACAGTGTAACCCTTAGTGATGCAGCGGAAAGCGTTGCAGTTGTCCGCCATGTCCGGCTGCGTGGTCTATGAGTGGGAGCTGCACGTGTCGAATTTTCCGGGCCACTAAGGATAATGCAAGGCAAGTACGAGGTATTACGCCTCTTACTGTTGGAAGGCTGATTGACGGGTCTGCTGTCTGTCAAGGGACGGCACAGGAGTTCTTGTTAGTGGAAGATGTTTGCGGGGGATGTTTGGTACAGGATGTTGGTGCCAGTTGTTGGTGCAAGTGTTGGTACGTTGAGGAAGCAAGATTCCGTAACTAGGATTCTCCAGAATATATAATGAAACAAGGTGATACTAAAGTCAAGTGTCGCTACACCATTGTGACCAGTTGCCCGACCACCGCCGAGATTGCTCACCTCGACTGTCATTTTCTTGGAACTTCTTTTCTGCTCTGAAAAGAAATTAAAAAACAAAACGCAGTTTCTTTTTCCAACTTGAAATCTCCATGTAAATCTAGTGATGAAGAAAGAAATGTCTCTACTCTTCTTTGCGAAAGATGATTACAGCAGGCCAACGATTTCATACAGTCCCATTGCTCAACAAGCCCGCTCAATTTTTACATTGTGACAGTGAAAGTCGCCCATGGTATCATTCGCCGTGTTTTATCATGTCCATGTGATTTTGAGACTCTTTAGTCACCACCGTGTCCTAACGCGCTCTTTCCTTGCCCCTCGTCCTTGATCTCACGATTCAGCATCGCCTTTTCGATGGTCAGTTGGTAATTGGGAATCTTGTACGAGCCCCATCTTCCCGTCACCGTCTCAGTCACTAGACTGTCCGTACCAAAGGCATCCGGGTCCCTCAAACCCTTCTGACCTGCGCTTTTCGGTTCGTTGTGGCTGTAGATGACAGTTTTCCTGGAAAGAGGACATCAAAGACACCCCTATCTTCCAACAGGCAGTGGTAGCGAGGGACGGAATAATCCAAACGTCGCCCACTGAGGCTCTTCGCTACGATACATGCCTATATTACCTCCAGAGGCTAGGCCTTACCACAGGATTTATGCAGATACTTAATCCGTACTGTATTCGACGAGGGTCTGGTGAGGCAGTTAAAGGTGAGCATACCCGCCATCAGGGTACATATGGCATGCTGACGGGCCCCAGCCGTTGCAATACTGGCGTAACTTCAGCAAGTCATGTGCCACAAAGATGCAGCGACCTACCAAGCTTACATTAACCAGCGCGTTCAGTGTGACACTGTGGCAGCGTTCCTTAGTCGGCCCTCAAATACGGCTTTGCTAAAAGCAGCAGGCCACATAAGCCGTTCGATCGATGCCCGCGCACCGACGAATGCGAGCATTACGGAGCTAAAAAAAAAAAAAAAGGTTAAAACAGATCCAACCCTCGTTAAGCTAATCGAGCTGCGGGACACACTCAGTTCAGATATTCGCCGGGAATCAGGCAGTATTAAGGATGCTGAATCAACAGGTACTAGGCTATACCAGATGTACCGCAACGTGGAAAATACCCCCGAAAACTTGCTAAAACTGCTACACGAGAAGAATTTGTTAATACAATCAGCACTACCGAAATCAATGCACAGCTGCGAGAGGATGCTCACTCATTTCTAGCTAGGCTTGGCGGCCGACGACTGGAAGCCACAATGTGATGACAGCTTATCTGAGCGCCGACTCCTTGCGGAGCTAACATGTGCCGATACTGCCGCGCTGGACACATCTACGAGACTAACTTATAATAAAACACTGGTTGTGATCCGTACACCACCCACGCTATGGTGTCACTTTGGCAGGCGCAATGAACCGCGGGCACCAAAGTCGGCGCCACAAGACGACACACGACACGCCGGCCACGCCACAGAAATGCGAGAGGGACCAATGCTTTATGGGCTTCTGGCATGAGAATGCGCCGGTAAGCCAGAGATTGCACAAATTCGGCTCAGCATATCGCGCAAGAGATCCCCTCATCTCGCAGCATCTTGGGCGTATTGGCCAACGCTCTGTGCAATGCCCAGATCCAAGATGTGCAAATAAAAATGCCATATTCCCACGAGCTATCCGCTTTCCGAAGCCATTTCTTAACAGGTACAAGAACCATCATAAATATGGCCAGTCAGTCAAGTCAAGTGCTCTAGGTCGGGCGACTCTCGTCCGCACCACCCGACTACAGCCACTGGCTGGACCTTTATTGCTCCGCAAGGCCAAACGGGCGCGAAGCATGTAAACCTGACAAGACACGTGAATTTAATTCGGAAAGACCACGAACCCAATGCATAGCGCTTTTGTGGCCTGGAGAAACCGTGTCCGCTTCAGCGATTGACCAAGTGACGCGACAGACGTGAAGAAACACCAACAACAAAGACAACACGTACAAAGATGAAAATGGTGATACAGGGAGTGCCCAAGAGGCCGTCGAGAAGTCACTGCTAAGAGGAGAAGAGGGGCAGTGCAATGTCTGGAATAAGGCTGATCGGCGAAAATTGCTATGTAGTTTGACGACGACTAGCAGCTCACCGTCGCGCCAAGGTCATCCCAAGTGCGAGCTCGAAATGACACGACTGCAAAGGCAAGAATGATGATAGCCCAAAGCGTATGACTGTCTGGGCAAGATTTTCAGACGAAGGATTCATGTCCAGAGTTCCGGGTATTCACCCCCGCTGCATGACTGAGTATGACGACGTAGCCTGATTGATGGATGCCCTCGATACCCAATGAAACAATTCTTGTGCGCCACGGCACTTCGGCAGCATAGAAGCGTCTGGTTGTTTTCATCACACTCTGCTCAAAGAGCTTTCTCGTTCTTTGAATGGCAGACCGAGCTCCAAGTGGACGCAAATCAGGACGGCAGCAGAGCTCGACCCTCAGTCACCACAACTAGGACAGTGGCAGGACAACCTGGGATGAGATGGCTGGTTATCCTGCGATGCCTGCAGCAAGATGCAGCTCAGCTCACTCGGCCATCCATGAAAGCCATGCCGCACGCAGTCCACCGCAACGCCTGATGCCACACCAACCATTGCAAATACACCAGCCACATGCGACGACGTATACTTCCCTTCCTATTATACTACCGACCGCGCGTTTCCTCCTGGAGCCGGCCTTCTGGATTCAATACCTAAGCTGCGGAGAGTGCGGATGCTCTCCCGACTTAGCTGATTACGTGTTTGCCGTTTAGCAGTGATACATCGGACCGTCACGTTGGGTCAGGTTTCCAGTTATAGCTTGAAAATATGTTTATTTAATACCGTGCAGTTGGGTGTTCATCTCGTGGCAATTTTGTGGCGTACAAGTAATTATTTCTAGTCGTGCGCTCATCTCATAGACTCCGCCAAAAGAGTCCTGTCCGGTCTGTTTCATCTTGCGGGCACGACCGGTGCCTTGGAAAGAAACAGCGTGCAACGTTGAGTGAAAAACGAAGAGGCGTTCAAAGGCCCGGAACCAAGTAGGAGGTTATTGATTTAGGCAAGTGTTGGTTCGAGTCACGATAATTATCGTAGGTGATTATTGGTCTTGATTGTTGTTCTTGTTGATTCCTACAAGTCTGTGTGTTTCACAGCTGTTATCGAATATGGTGGTAGCAAGAAGTGGGTCTAGACGCGATTTGGGCCAATAATATTCCATCATTTGCAACGGGAAGGAATTGAGAGGTAACGGGTTTGAACAACTGTATTTAATTATCTAGTTATAGTGATAGATATTGAATGTCCTCTCTAAGTTCTATGCTGGTTTGTTGTAAAAACCGGAGGTGGCGTCATTCTGGAGCGACTTCTGCGCCGACTCTATGTTGTTAATTAAAGTATGCGAGGAATGTTTTGGAGCGGTAAGTGGCAAAAATCTCGGAAATATGGTGAAAGAGAATTGCGGTTGCGTCCCAGCGGCCGTTGTCAGCTGCAGCTGCGACGTTTGTTCTTCCCCACTACACATTCCGCCACCGAGTGACGTGTCTTACGGCGTGGAGCCCCTGAGGACTTTTACGGTATACTATTAATACCACCTTTTATAATATTACGTTTTAGTACTTACTTACTTAAATTTATAATTAGTTCTACCTTATACTATATTATACTAAAAGTATAGTATCTTTAAATACTTATTTTATTATAAATAAAAATATAATTAAAGAGTTATTTATATATATATTAATTTAAAATTAATTAAGTTTTATAAAATATTAAATATAATATTTTTAAGTATTAATTTTTTAAGAATATATATATAATTAAATAGTTACTTATATAGATTAACTAAAAATTAATTAAGTTTTATTTTACTATATTTTATAACTAATAAAGAGATATATTTATAAAAAAATAAATATTTAAAAATATTATATTTTAATATTTTAATAATAAAACTTTTTATATAAATTATATAAAAAGTAACTTAAAAAAAGATAATCTTTAATATATAATAAGTAATATTTTTATTATAGATTATTATATTAATATCTTTTTTATTTATTTTTATATTTTAAATATATACTTTTTATAAATTATAATTAAAATTATAATATTAATTATTATTAATAATAGCCTTTTTTCTATAAAAATACTATTTAGTAATTATTTAATTAAAATACTTAACTTTATAAAAAGTTAAATAAATCTTATAATATTTATTTTTAATAATTTCTAAGTTCTAAATTTTACTTTAATTATAACTAAAAATTATTAATATTAATATATATTTTTTAAATATTAATAATAATTTTAAAAAAGCCTATTTCTTAATATTTTATTATATTATACTTTATTATTATCTTAATATATTATAAGTATTTCTTCTTATATAAAAACTTATAAGCTTAATAAGCTTTTTTATTTTTAAAAAGAATATAAAAAGTTATATAAAAGTATTATACTTTATAACTAGTTAAATTATAAGTATTAAAATATAATATTTAAATTATTTAAATATAATATTTAAATATATATAAATATAGTAATTTTAATTATTAAATATAATAATAATATTTTTATATTATAAAAAAATAACTATTTTAGTATATTAATTATTTTAAAATCTTATATTAAATAATTTAGTTAAGTAATATTAAATTTATTTACCTTTTATAATATAAATATATCTTTAAAGAATATATAATAACTTTATTTAAATAAATAAAAGATTATATTCTCTTAAGTTATTAGAAATATTAATAGTATTAATAAGAAATTAACTTAACTTAAATAAAATTATATAAAATTATAAAGCTTTTATAAAAACTATAAAACTAAAAATATAGCTTTTTAGTTTTTTTACTTATAAAAATAATTTAAATAAAAATAATATTAGTTAATATATTTAAAATAAATTAGTTATTATTTATTTTAATTTTTTTAAAAGAATTAATTATTTTAGTTAAAATAAGTTATTATTAAAAGTTAAAACTAAAATCTTAATAATAATTATTAAGATTTTAAGTTATATTAACTTTTTTATATTTTTCTAATTTAAAAAATAATACTAATAATAATAAAAATATTATTTTATTATATTAATACTAATTAATATACCTTTTTCTTATTATTATTATTATTAATTAAGGTACTCTTATAATTACTATTATTACTACTAATTAAAGTACTTTTATAATTACTAATACTAATATAAATAGAGTATTATTATTTATATAGAATAATTTTATTATTTATATAGATAATCTATAAGTAATACTAGTAGATTTTTAAAGGTATATTTATTTATAAGTAAATTATATATAAATTCTAAGTATCTTTAAAAATAGTACTATATTTTACTTTTTCTACCTATTTATTATAATACTTACTTACTACTACTACTATTACCTCTTATAAAGGCTCTTAATATATACTAATTTACTTAAAAAACGTATTTTTATTAATTTTTAAAGTTATATATATAATAAACTAATTAAAGATTCTTTTAGGCTAATAATAGCTACTTTCTTTAGCTTATTTTATTTATATTTTTATATAATATATACTTAAATATATTACTTATATACTTTATTAACTTAATTATCTTAATAATTATAATTTAGCTTATAAGTACTAATTCTAATAGAATTAATAATAAAGCTATTTCTTTTACTATTTATATTATTAATATTAGTATTTTTTAATTAATAACTATATAAAGCCTATTATAAAGGTTTTAAATAATATTAAGATCTTATATTTAATAAAAGGGTTTATAAATATCTTATTATTAAATTAACTATTAAATTAAACTAAAAGAAATAGAATTATTATTAAAGACTATTATAATTACTAATAAGTATATATTATATCTTAATTAATTATACTATTAGTTAGAATTATTTACTAAAGTTAGTATATATAAAGTAGTTTATAATAATTTATAAGTATTACTATTTATATAGAATACTTTTACTATTTATAAGATAATTTATAAGTAGTCCTAGTAGATTTCTAAAGGTACCTAGCTACTTAAGTACCTCTATTTTTCTGCCTTCTACTATAAGATATACTCGCCGCCACCGCCGCCGCCGTCTCCTTATAGAGGCTCTTAACGCTTACTATTTTAATTAAAACGCATTTTTATATTATTACCTTTCTAGGCTTATAGTAGCTACTTTTTCTAGCCTATTTTACCTATTAGTAGTAATAGTATTATATTAATATAAATAGTAAAATTAATTTATATAAATAGTAATACTCTAATTTATATATTAGTACTAGATTCTAGCTAAAGGTAAAAATTAGTAAGAACTATAAAGGTACTTAAGTAATATAATAGCTTTATTATATTATTATATAAAAAATATAAAGGTAATATATAATATTATATTTATAATTTTACTAAACTATTTCTAAGTAAAGTCCTTTATCTAATAGAAAGCTATAAGAATAACTTTTAAATAATAATCCTATTCTTTTTATCTAATAACTTATATAAGGTAATTATATAAGTATAATAAATTACTTATAGTAATAACTAAATAAGTTTTAATATCTTTATATAAAGTCTTAGTAAAAAAAGTAATATATTAACTAAAATTCTAGTAGTTTTAAATTAAGTATTTAACTTATTAATACCTTATTAAAAAGTATTTTTTTAATATATTATAATATAAACTTTTATTTTTAGAATTAGGTTTATATTACCTTCTAAGATTCCTAAAAATTTGCTTTATTTAATACCTAAACTACTCCTTTTTAAGTTATTAATATATTTATATTATTATAAAATATTTTAAATATTATTATATATTAATTTATAAGATTAATAATAACTTTAGTTTTATTTTATTTAAAGTTAAGGTTATTATTATTTAATTTAACTTATTAGATATTAATTTTTACTTAAATATTACTATTAATATAAAATATATAAAGTTAGTATTAGATATTTACCTAAATCTTTATTAAGGCTTTTTTAAATATAGTTTTATTATTAATAATAATAATAGTAAGTTAAGAGATTTTAAGGTCTTATTAGAATTCTTTAAGTTAATTAATTAGTTATTTATAATCTTTATAAGTTTTTATATTAATAAAGCTTTAATAAGAATTAATAATAAAATTCTAATTAGTTAAATTAAAATTTTAAAATAAGAATATTTTAAAATAATTAGTTTTATAAGTATTATTAAGTTAGATAATATAATAAAAATATTATTATACTTTTTAATATTAAAGATAAGTTTAAAATATAATTATAAATATATTTTTATTATATTTAATAATATATTAATAGTTATTATATTATAAAATCTTAATTTATTATTAAGTTAAAATTCTATTATTTAATATTTTTAACTTAATTTTTTAGTAATTATTATAAATATCTTTATTAATAAAAAATAGTATTAGCTTAAGGTAAATCTTATAAAAAATATCCTTTAATTTATAAGTTAATACTACTTTAAGGTTTAATAAACTTATCTTAAGCCTTAGATAATTAAGTATTTAGTAATAAGAAATTAAATAATAAAATAAGTAAAGAGAAGTAAGATAATTATATATATTATAATTAATCTTATATATTTACTAATTACTAAGAGATTTATTTAACTTAGTCTTAATTTTAAAAAAGTAATTAACCTTTAACCTTTTAAAAGCTATATTTTAAAAGCCTTAAGGCTTATAAGGCTTAGTAAAGCCCTTTATTAGAAAGGATTTAATAATATATAATTATATAATTGTAATTAAGTTATTACTATTTAAAGAAGTTATTTTTAATAATAATAGTATTATTAGAATAATAAAAACTTTATAAATAAGTTATAAGCTTATTAAAAGAATTAAATAGTAATAATAATAAGAATAGTAGTAGAATTAGAGCTTTATTATAATATTATAGTATTATTATTTAAGAGAAAAGAAGTAAAAAGTAAATAAACTTTAAAAAGAGAACTAGACTATATAGGTATTTTTATTTTAGTAGATAGTATATTAAGAATTAGGTACTATACTAGTAGAGAAATTTCTATTTATAAATTATTTATATAAATAATAAAATTATTTTATATAAATAATAATACTTTATAAATAATATTAATAATATATTAATTAGATTTAATTACCTTTAGGGTTTACTTATATAGGCTAGTAGAAAAGGATAATATCTTTTTATAGTTTTTAAAAATAACTTTTTTATTTTTTTTATATTTAATTTTTATTATTTATCTTAAAATTAAAAGCCTTATATAATTTTCTTAAATCTCTAATAATATCTTTATTTAATATAAAACCTTTAATAATTTAATAAATAACTATATTATTAATTATTTAAGCCTTTAATTAATATTATACTTTTTTTATTATATAAAACTCTTAATTAAGAGCTAATAATTACTTTATATATATAATATCTTTAGAGGAACTATATTTTTATTAGTATTATAGACTAGTTAATTAGCCTTATAAGTAGTAGTAAATACTTTATATATTTTTAATACTTTCTCCTTAACTAATAATTATAGTAATACTAGTACTAGTATAGATAATATTACTAGTACTAGTATTAGTATTAGTATTAATATTAGCTTAACTAGAAGATAGTCTTATCTTATAAACTATATATATTTAAAAGTAATATTATAAAAGGTGGTATTAATAGTGCACCGTAGACTTTTCCGCCTGGCAAGGTGCTCTCTATCTGGTCAGCTGTTGTCCTTATAGCCGTGAGTAGGCGCAACCGCCGCTACGAAAGGGTAGCCTGGTTATCGACAGGGTTTAATAAGTGCGCCCGTCTTTTGTACAATGGTTTGCGGGTCGATTGCGCTGGCCGAGACGGATTGTATTTAGTTACTAAATTAAGGCTAATCCGTAGGCCTGCATCCACTCTCAGCAGATGAGGCTGCATCCACTCTCAGCAGATGAGGGGATTTCGTCAAGAGGGCTGAATTTTGCCAGGGCTGCTAGTGAACTATTTATTTGGACAACAAAGAGCACGCTGCGTCGCACTGTTGGGCACTCAAGATCTCTGGCCAATCAGAGAGCAGAGCGGCTGCCCCGCGAATTGCGACGAATTGTTTTAAATTGGAGCCACAATTGGCAATTGACCCTCAACACCAAAGAGCTCGAGCCTCATCGCGAGCACCTTGAACAACCTCAACAACCTCAACAGCGCCTCAAAGCAGGCAGCACAGCTACATGGAGCTTCACAGCCAGCGAGGTAGCTGTAGACTATATAGTCGATACAGTCGGTGCAGCAGGCGCTGTTGTCTCCAATCCAGGGGCTTAATAAGCGACGCCCAACGAGTCAATCATGAATACAGCTGCCGCCGCCGTCTTTGTGGCTAGCCTCGTCGCCACCTCCATTCTAGCCGCCGCCTACGAGATAAATACAATCAAGTATGACTCCCTGCAAAAATGGGTGGCGAGCTTATAATTACAAGGGTCAACGGGCCCCTCCCTTGTTGTTAATTGACCAGATTCTCTTGTCAAAATCGCAGCCCTCTTCAACCAATCAACGAATGACCCAGACCGCTAATACGACTGTATTTGGAGCCCCACCCTGTTTCAACATGTATCCATACATCTTGAAAGAAATGCAGCGCAGCTTATAGTCGTAGAGGGAGTCGCTTGGCCCGGGAGATGGGGACGGCGAGGGAAATTTCCGTCCTGCATGTGAGCCGTAGGTCATGTCCGACTTGAATGCTCTTTTCCACTTGCTTGACTTGTTTTGTCTTTTCGAATCGCTTCAACTATTTCTCTTCTTTCAAAAGAAAAACGTGGCTCATTTGCTTTCATTCAGTGCTTTTCCTTTTGGCACAAACTACTACAACCAATCAATGGCTGTAACAACTACCACCGACGACTGGGTTTTTTCTATAGCCGGGCCGCTTCCAACAGCATTCACCCTGAGCGCCAGTTGCACCGCTCAAACCTCTGCACGTTTTGTTAATCGAGCAAACGACGAAATTTACTATTGGAATGTTGCAGAAAGGTGTAACTATGACACAGGCAGTCTTGTTGTAATGGAAGGCTGTCTTCCCAGCATATACAAGGATGCGTTTGATAGGTTACCGGCGGCAGAAGTTGTTCCCGTCTTCTCGCCAGCTACAGCCTGTCCAGGGGGTTACGAACCTAGATGTACCAGGGTTGGGCCTATGGAATCAGGAATGCCATCTGCCACTCTTTGGGGCGCTCTCGGTACCGGTCAAGTTGCAATCGGTTGCTGTCCAAGGTAAGACTACTACGTTGTTGTCCACCTTTATAAACTTCTGCTTATTTTATATGCACCCTTTCATAAGTGGTTATGCTTGTGTTAGTGAGGGAATCGTCTCCTACTATTACTGCAGCTCGTGTGCAACACGTGGCCAGGTTTTAACTGTTAATGATGTCTACAACTGCGGACCTTTCGGCAAGACTGCAACTCGTACAGTATCTTCAACCGTCAAGGAAGCATCAAGATGCAGTGGTTATCTACCTCAGATTGTCTATATACGCCAGTTGAGCGCTCCTTCGACGACCTATACTACCACGACTACATCCGCAGAGGCGCACCCTCCCAGCAGCGCTACTACTTCTTCCTCTTCCTCTTCCTCTTCCTCTTCCTCTTCCTCTTCCTCTTCCTCTTCCTCTTCCTCTTCCTCGCTCAACTCTGGTGATAAGGCCGCCATATCCATGGCGGTAGTGCTTTTGGTGATTCTATTTCTAATTGGGGCTCTGATTTTTTATAAGCACAGAGAGCGAACTAGAATCGGCACTCCGCCTCCGCCCGATCCTGAAGCGCGGGATGTGTATGCAAGCCCGGAGCTTGCAACAGAAGAGAATGCGACGAGCGAATTACCTGGCAACAACGCACACATCTTTGAACTATCCAATGAAGCACAAATTCCAGGCCCATCTCGCGCAACCCCATCTCGCGCAACCGCGGCTGAGTTGGAGGGAGGAGAGGCTATCAAACTGTTGGCCCCGCTACAAAGCTGTCACGGACCTGATAAAATATATAGTGATGATGTTTAGCCTGTTGGCTACCATTGCTGCATCTTTTTGATCTCTGTGGCCGAGTGGTTAACCTAACGCTACCGGTCTTGACAAAAGCACGACCACACCTTGAACGTGCGATAGCTCTGGTTTATTATTACGCCTAAACAGACTTCAACTCTGCAATTTAGAACTCTGGACTAGTAATAAATTGTTGGTATTGAAAATAGTTTCAAGACAGCGAAAAAAGGAAAACAAGCTACGAGCAGGTGTAACCAAGTGCCTTGGTACGATGTAGAGTTCCTGTCCTATTTGGTAGAAAAACGGTATTCTAGCAATAAGAATACATTTTTCTTTAGTATCTATTATAACGATGGCTTATCCCAAATCCACAGTAGATATGTTTCTTAGGAAGACATTTAGATTGAATGCGCACAGAGTGCTCTTGAGCAGTATCGTAGCGTAAGTCATGTTAGGAGATCATTTATTTCCGATGACTTACTCAAATCTACAAGGTTGTTTCCCTAGGCCGCCCCTCTAGCTGCCTTATATTTACTTTATTTATAACACTATAATAACGCTAAGTTATTTTTATAAGACTAGTAATTATCTCTCCTATCATAAAAACAGAGGAGTATAATAGTATGTCAGAGTCTTGAACAACGTAATTTATAGGTAAGCGGATTAAACAAGTGGGGTGATTAATTTCTAGAAACCCTTGTACGAGAACATGTATTGTTAAGATGAAAAAAAAAAAATACTACTGAACTTACTCCTCCTCTTGAGAGGTTCCTAGATCATTCTGACACGTACGAGACTTATGCCCTGGCTCCCCGCACGTTCTACACCGCGGCGTGCGTTGAATAACCCTCCTCTTGCGACGACGACTCGTACCATCTTCCTCCTCTAATTGCCGCGAAACATCATTTTGACCTTTTAAATTTTCAGCCTCTGCCTGGGTAAGTCATCCTCCATCTTTTCAACTATTTTTTTTTTTTTTTTTTTTTCGTACGGCGCCGTCCGGATGCCAGCGGACATTGCGTCAGCGCAGGCGCCGTGACTCGCATCAGCATCAAGTCTCGACGGCCTGCCCCGCCGCGCACGAGGGCTACGGTCTACCCCACGCCCTTGTTGGGGAGTGGGCATGGCTACCTTACCTACAGTGGGGTGTACATATGGAGGGGTGTCAAGGTGTTCAACTAGGAAGAGGGGTGGAGCGACCACAATGTGTACTACGTCGACCCCTTGTCGCCTTTGATAGAGAGCACAAGTGGTAGATTTCGTCGCCGGCAAATGCTGTGCGTTGTTTCTGGAGCGGCTTCTGCGGGAAGCACCGATGCAGATTGTCTGCGGCGAGAAATTGACGTGGTATGAAATGCAGCTCAATGCCGCTTCCGTGTCTAGAAGAGGCGCAAACGCGACAAGCTATCCGTAAATACGGAGTAGACTACGGATTAGACAGGCTTGTACTAAAAAAAAAATATCAACTTGCTATTTGGATGCAGGCCGGAAGCTACACAACACCAACACTGGACCACAAAGCAAAGAGGCCTCTCGCACATGACGGGTGTAAAACGGCCGCCCTTGCTGCCCCCAGATAATGCAAGCTTTTTTTTAGCGCCCGCAGTCACAACTCGCAAAAAAAACCCAGCAACTCAGGTGAGGGGGAACTAGTGGGGTGACCAACAAACATACAAGGCAGCCGTGTACATGCGGGCGCGCTAGGTGGGATGAAAGAAACTTTGCACTGCCTAAATTAAATACAAGACTGTGTTTGAAGCGTAAAGTAGTGACGACCATGATTGAAAGCGGCGCGATGCCAATCGCACATTCTGCCCGGACGGCTCGCGTTGGGCAAATTCAAGTCAACGTGGGTGGTCGGAATCCACTCCTTGGTGCAAGAAATGCGCAAAGTAAAAGTCGACATCTATTCTTCGTGCCAGCCTTGACGCTAGCTCATCTTCATCTCCGAGTTGGTTCGCTGCGGCGGCACGTTGAAGCAAATGGTCTGAATGTTTATTTAGCGTCAAGTATGCCGCAAAGATGCTTCTCCTCCTCTCCTCCGCCTTGCCCCAGTCTACCCAGCTGCCGCCGTTGGCGTCGTCGTCGTCGAGTCGTGCCTGTGACAGCGCCTCACGCGTGAGTGTCTACAGCTGGCGACCGACTTTCGCGATGCGTCATGGCTGCGTGAGGTTATCGCCAACGACGTCGCTGAGGATAACGATGATGACGTTTATGACAAAGGTCTCGCAGGCCTCAAATTACCTCGCAGGTCCCGTGGTGGCGCTGCAGCGAGCCTTTTAGTGGAAGAGTTACTAGAGGGCTTAACTAGCGGCGAATTCCACAGCAACTTCCGCATATCCAACAAGGTGTTTTTAAGGGTGAAAAATTAGCTTAAAGTAACGCTAACACTTAAAATATATAAAGGCTTTTACTACTATTTAAATTAATAATATTTTTTAGATATATATATATAGTAAGCCTTAAAGAAATACTACCTTAAAATTCTAAATTAATTAATTATATATTTTAAGAATTATATATTATTTCTTTAAGCTAATAATATAATTATATATTAAATTTATAAACCTATTAAAATTATATTAGCTATTACTTAATATTATTAAGCTTAAAACTAAATTCTAATATAATTAATATTACTAATAATACTTATATTATTATATATATCTTAACTAATTTAAAATAATATTAGAAGAATTAGAAAGATATAATTACCTAGAATATATTTATAATAATAACTATTTATAAGAATTTCTTATACCTAATACTAAACTCTAAAGAGGTAATTTTTAATACTATTTTATTATTAAAAGTTATTATTAATAAGTTTAAAATATTATTAAAAAGGATATATTTTAGTAATATAAGTTTTAATACTTACTATAAGATTCTTCTACTATATAATAAGACTTAGTATTATCTTTAAGATTAAGTTAAAGTAATAAGAAAGCTATAGAATAAAAAAGAATTTTTTAACTTATAATATATTTAACTTTAAGTATAAGTTAAGAATATTTTTAGCTAATTAAAATAAAAATAAAAGATAATTTAAAATAATATATTAGAATATTAAATTAATTTTTAAGTTAATTTTATATTAGTAAAAATAAGTCTTTATAACTTTATAATATTAGAAGAAAAGAGGTAGAATAAGTGCTAGGATATAGAATTTAAAGTACTTTAAACGAATAATACTTCCTCTATAAGGTAAATAACCTACTAGAAAATTATTTTTAGGGTCTAATAATACTTAAAGTTTAGGATATAATTATCTAGGAGCTCTAGGATAGATATAAGACTTATTTATAAGTAAACTTATAATTAAAAAGATAATAATTAAAGGGTTATTTAATAGTAGATAATAGGTGTAACTATTATAAGAAAGAGTATATAAATTAACTAAAAGTGGGGCTTATTGCTATCAATACCTAGAAATATTACTATTAATACCTAGAATCATTGCTATAAACTTGAACTTTGCTTTCTTTGAATTTAACTTGTTCCAGACTACTGCAGTGTGAGGCTCTTTGCCTAAAATATATGCTGATCGAACGAGCTGCTCTGGCTCCATCTCCCCATCTAGCCTCTGAAGATCCTCGACCGCCTGTTCGATATCAATCGCGCCAGGAATCTCGTGATGATGAATATGCTCTTTGTGAGCAACCGCTGTAGTCTGGCTGGCAGCCTGGCCAGCAGCTAAACGCTGCCTCGCGGCCGATAAAGAGCTGCCTTGAGAGCTTCCTCTGCCACCTCGTCGTCCTCTCGAAACACTGCTTGAGCCACGAGACCTCGGCGCAGGCGTCGGAGTGCGTGCAGCTTCATCAACATTTGTATCTCCATCAGCAGCTTGTCGCCGTTTCTGATTAGCTGTTCGAATAAATCGGCCTCGAGCAATATCCTTGTCGAATATCTCTCGCCAACTATCGAGATTCACATCAAGCCCACACGGCATGCCATATTGAAGAACCCGGCTGCCTATATCGCCATGTACATCAACTACCTTTTGGATGTTGACGTCGCTCATGTTGAGTGTGCCTTGCTCGTGATTTATCGTTGTTCCAGGAGTTGATTCAGCCTCTAGAAATATTAACCAGAGCCGCCGAAAGTCCCGGAATTTTGATCGAATATTTTCCATCGTAAACGGCCGTCTCGGGAAGTTCGTTGTCATCTTGTCGACGATCGATTGGAACACAGGATCAAGGAGATTAACCTTTGTCGTATTAAGGAGGTTATCACGCTTTGCCTCAAGCAGCAGCGAGAGCAAGAAGAGCACCTCTACGCTCTTCCATCGCAATACAGTTCGCCTTGGCCGCGCTGTCGCCGGCGTCGATGTAGGGGGTGTCATTCTGATGATAAAGACGACAAAAGTGTACTAAATAAGTCGTCATACAAAAAAAAGCCAACTCGAACAAGAGGCCGGAAATTTAGCGCTCAAAATTTGAACTAGACCTAACTCGGTTCCCTGTGGGTAAAGTGCCCACCAAAATTTGGAGGAGCGCTCCGGGCCTCCCCGTGACGGCAAGCTAATCATAACCCACACACACGTTTAAACACCCGTCCTCCTCCTCCCCCCCCGATGATTCAAACCGCAGGTGTGCGCTCGCGCCGGTGCGGGAGGGGAGACCACGACGACGCATTAGTATGGTCTTTTTTTTTTTTTTTTTT
>JAAHCF010000342.1:0-39318 GCA_038367545.1 Beauveria asiatica | reverse complement strand
AAAAAAAAAAAAAAAAAAAAAAAAAAAAAGAGTGGTAAGCTTGAAACATTTACCAACCAAGAAGAAAGGGAAGGGGGAGAAGAAAAAAAAGAGAGATGCAGATGTAGTATTGCTCTTTATATCTGTTGTTTCTGACCTCTTTTTTCCCCCCCCGTTTGCTTCAACCTTTTTCGTTTCGCCCTTGCCTCGAGAGCGACAATCGACACAGCACCGACCAACCTCTTTTGTTATCAGCTGCTCGGCTAAGTGGCCAGTTACGTGCATGCTTGTCGGCCGATTCTGCGACGCACCAGCCAGGCCAGAGCCGGTATCCTGGTGGTCTTCTGGAAAGCAGTGAGACATGCAAGGTTCTTTCGATGGCTCGCCAGACCACTTGACCGCATCTGTGCATGCCATGGTACCACCATGCCGGGTTTCCCAAGAGCGGAGAACGCCACTAATAAACATAAAAGATAGACCATCTCTGCAATACTGGGGTGCTGACGAGGCTGGAATGGACCCGATGTGACCTGTACAATGCATTGTGGTGGTGATGCTCTCTTCCTCCACCTTCCCCCCCCCGGGAGGGTTGCTCGATCCGACAGCGAATGCGCCCCCTCCGGAGCTGGGACATGTGGCGAAAAAAAATTCCCGCCCGGGCGAGCAAGGCATGTCTGCAGCCATCGACACCATGGAACGGGCGCATGACTGAGAAAAGAAAGTGCATTGGGAAAGAATTCGGAGAGATTAGACGCTTCTAAGAGGTCCAATGTTGCCGTAGAGATACCCTTGCCGGTCTCGTATCCCGGCGGTTAGGCTTGGCCCTGCCTGTTCGACAGTCCCCTTCCGAACAGGTAGGTAGCCTTGGAAAGCAATGGCTGGGGAGTGGGAGGAGGAAAGGAGACAAGGGAAGGAAAGAAAAAAAAAAAAAAAAAAAAAAAAAAGAGGTATATATGGTGCGAGCCAACTGACTCGGTGCATTTGAAAAAAGTACCCGGCCGGTTCATCATCATGGCGACCTCTATCATGACAACTTGCAAGCGCACCAACAACATGGCCAGAGACAGATTGGCCTTTTCTTTCGGGCAAGTATTACAAACTCCATTCACCACCACCACTGCCGCACTTGCCCACTTCTCCCTTTCCAACCCGTCTGGGATCGCAGTCCACGACCTCTCCACCAATGTATCACGGCAGCGTACATATGCAGAGCTGGCCATGCACGCCCAGGCCCTCGCCTGGCACCTGCGCAGCATTGGCGTGAAGCCGAACCAGAGGGTCCCTCTGGTGGTCAAGCGCAGCTACGAAATGGTCGTTGGCATATGGGCCGTATTGCTCTGCGGCGCCCAGTATGTTCCCTTGGATGGCGGGGTGGTGCCAGACTCGACCCTACGCCACGTGCTGCACCAAAGTGGCGGTAATGTCTTGTTGTGCGTCTCAGCTACCGAGAATAGAGTCCGACATCTATTCCCGGAAGCCCAGATGGTCGTTGTGGAAGAGTGTGTGGATAGGGCTGGCGACCAACCGGCTCGTAGTTTTGAATGGATAGACTTGGCAACTCCTGCCAGCGGCTGCTATGTCATATACACATCAGGCAAGTCAATTTATCCATTTACAAAAGGACAAGTGTGTTAACAATAGTAGGAACTACTGGAAATCCCAAAGGCGTTGACGTAACACATGACAATGTAACCAATCTTGTTTGTCAGTATCCTGGCAACCTGGGTGTAAGTCCAGGCACACGAGTTGGTCAAGTCTTGAATATCAGCTTCGACATGGGTAAGCACTTGCCAAACCCCCAACCAAGACTTGCAAGATTCTCATGTTTTAGCTGCTTGGGAAATTTTCTCTTGTCTGTGTAATGGTGGCACTCTCGTCATCCGAGGATGGGACTGGGAGCCAACAATAAGCCAGGTACGGAGAAAACGTGCAACTACAAGTCTGACAATACACTAACCAACGGAAAAAAAAAAAAACAGATTGACGTCTTGATTTGCACGCCAAGCATATTAGCAAAATACCAGCCTCAAAAGTACCCCAACATCAACATAGCGGCAACGGCGGGCGAGCCAACCACCCAGGCCTTGGCCGATCTTTGGGCAACAGAGGCAGAGTACTGGAATTGCTGCGGCCCAACCGAGACAACGATTGTCAATACCATGAGCAGACATGTCGCTGGACAGCCAATTAACATTGGGAAGCCGACTCCTAACAATAATGTGTATATTCTCGACGACATGATGCAACCTGTCGGGCTGGGCCAGACTGGTGTCATGTGGGCTGGCGGGCGTGGTGTGTCTCGAGGCTACGTCGGGCTCGAGCAAAGAACAAAGGAATCATACCAGCCAGATCCTTTTACAAATGATGGGTAAGAGAGAGCCCGCGCCTCTACAGAAGATGGCTTTGAAAGCTGATGCGGTTTCTAGGTCATTAATGTATCGAACCGGCGATCTCGGCCAATGGGATGCTTCGGGTAATATTTTGATTCTCGGACGCTGCGACGACCAAGTCAAAGTCAAGGTAAGCATGTCGCGACCAGATTTCAAATAGACTAGTTGTAGTCTAATTATTATTTAGGGATTCCGAGTTGAGCTCGATGGCATCTCGTCTTCGCTTCTGTCAGCACCGGGCGTATCCCAGGCAGCGGCTCTCTTTCTGGACGGACAGGTTCACGCATTCGTGTCTCCTCCCAACCGGGACTCTCGGCGTCTTTTTGCGTGCGTGGCAGAGCGACAGCCGTACTATGCTGTGCCCTCTGTCATTCACCAGCTCGAGTCCTTTCCGGTCACGGCAAACGGCAAGACGGACAAGAAGGCTCTGGGCCGCATTGCCGAGGACGAAAAGAACAGACGAGGTAGCCTCGCGTCGTCGGAAAAGACGATGCCGAGCGACAGGGAGACGCTGGTAGAGACGCCGCGCCATGCTTCCTTTTCCTCGGCCACGACTGTCTTTTCGGAAAAGGCCAGCTTGGAGGAGCTCGCCGTGCCGGAAAAGAAGCTGCCGCAGCCGTGGCGCGGGCTCGCGTACCGCATCCTCATCATTTACCGGACCCTGTTCTCCGTGGTGGTGCTCCTCAACGCGGGCGTCCTTGCGCTGCTGCTGGCGCTCCGCGCCGACTCGCAGCTCCTCAAGCTTGTGGTCTCTGCGAACCTGACGCTTGCCGTCCTGGTCCGCCAAGACACCGTCATCAACATTCTGTACACGGTTTTCTGCTCGGTGCCCAAAACTGCGCCGCTGTGGATCAGACGCCGGTGCGGCAAGATTTACCACTTGGGCGGCGTGCACTCGGCGGCGGGCGTCTGCTCGACTGTTTGGCTGCTCGGGAGCAACGTTTCCTCGACAGTCTTGTACGTGCGCGGCAACAAGGATCGCGTAGACTCGCTCGCTTCGATTGTGGTTTCGTGGATGATTTGCGCGCTGTGCTGCACCATGATTGGTTTCGCGTACCCGGCCTTTCGCAAGCGATACCACAATACCTTTGAGCAGTCGCACCGGTTCATGGGATGGACGACGCTTGTCCTCTTCTGGGTCAAGACAATTCTCAACGCCATGGATACCGCGCAGCCGGGCCAGGATCTGGGCATGATCCTGGTGCAGAGTCCCGCATTCTGGCTACTCGTCGTCGCCACTTGCAGCATCGCATCCTCCTGGCTGTTTCTCCGCAAAGTACCCGTCGAGACGGTCCCGCTCTCGGACCACGCGGCCGTTCTCTCTTTTACATACACGGTGCCCGTCAATGGCAGCTTCACGCGGATATCTACCCGCCCGCTGCTAGAGTGGCACTCGTTTGCGACCATCCCGCAGCCAGAGCCCAACGCGCTGGCTTCCCAAAAGGGATACTCCCTCGTCGTGTCCAACGCCGGCGACTGGACCAAGTCGTGCATCCAAAAGGCCCCGCGATCAGTCTGGGTGCGCGGGGTGCCGACGTGCGGCGTCATGCGCATCGCCACGCTCTTCAACCGCATCGTCGTCATTGGCACCGGCTCGGGCATCGGGCCGCTGCTCGGGCACATCCAGAAGCCGTCGTGCAAGACGCAGCTGCTGTGGTCGACCAAGAGCCCCGAAAAGACGTTTGGCAAGCCGGTGCTGGACACGATATACAGAACCATTCCGGATGCCGTCATTCACGACACGGCGACAAAGGGACGGCCAGACCTCGTCAAGATGGGATACAACATGGCCGTCGCATCGGACGCAGAGGCGGTGATTATCATTGCCAATGAAAAGATTACCAAAAAGGTGGTTTATGGACTCGAAACTCGAGGGATAGCCGCGTATGGAGCTATTTGGGATAGCTGAATGTTGATTGATGATGAGTTTATTGTATTGATGATTTATTGGATTTATGAGTTTATTGGATTTATGATTTTCGGATGTCCGACAGTCTTTTGTATTAGTTTTTGTCTTTTGTTGTTGTTGTTTTTTTCCTGTGCACTCAGGACTAATAATACAAACGAGAATATACGACGAAATATCCCTTGAAATGATGTGTATTTTAATGATTGCAGTACAAGTTTTGTGTCTAGTTTATTGTACCTTGATCGAGTCTCTAAGACGGGACATGCGACTGGCGCAGCAGATGAAGTACCAGGTGAGGGACGGTTAGTGCAACAAGAGTTGGCAACTATTTACATCGCCTACGGGGCAAGGGAAAAAGAAAAAGAAGAAGTAAAAGAATAAAATAGAATAAAAAAGGATTATTTTAAAGTAGCAGAAGAAGGAGAAGAAGAAGAAGAAGAAGAAGAAGAAAAAGAAGAAGAAAGAATTACAAGAAGAGACAAAACATGTCATTCTAATAAATTTGACTGGGACAAGTTGTGTAAGCGCCGAGTCTTCTACGCTTTCTGTTGCGAAGCAACAGGTGGAACCACCAATTAATTACTTGGTGATTTATCAGGCCTTGTATCGATACTTTCTACATTCAGTGACTCAACAAGGCCAGAAACCAGCCCACGATACAGCTTACAGAGAGATGCTACAACAACCGGGTAGTTTACCTTCTGTAGGGTGCTGAAGCTGTGTAGTTTTGGGAGAGACCCTCTTATAACTCGGGTCCGTTCTACTTTGGGCCATCTATTTCACCGGCGCCTTTTACAGACTATTTTTATCAGCATAGGGCGTATTTGACTTGTTTAGGCCAAGGACAGGACAGGCAAAACCGAAATCGGATCCCCGCATAAAATCGACCTGATGTCCTATAATGACTCATTTTCAATGTATAATTATTTAACTCGGCATCGCGTCCTAGTGATGAATAGCCTCCCCCGCATTTGCCATAGCTTCTCCAAGATTAATCCCTCGTCTGAGCACTGGTCTCAAGGTTAAATACACAAACACGGACGGACTCATCATCAAACCACTTTACTGCACAAAAACATGGCCTCTGCAAATCAGACCAATCTGCCCTCTCGAGGAAAGTATCTCGAGTTTGGAGGGGAATTGAAGAAGCTTTTCCCGCAAGCAGAGAGCTGGGTCAACTTGAATCATGGTGCGGACGCAAACTGGCGCAGACTAATGCTCAAAGCCGCGGGCTAACTCAACTTTACCAACATAGGATCGTATGGGACGATGCCACTCGAGATTAGGGAGAAATTCCGGGCGTATCAGGATCTGTCGGAAGCAGCACCAGACAAATTTATTCGCTATGACCAGGGCATCCTCATTGATGAATCTCGTCAAGCCGTGGCGGAGCTTGTCAATGCCCCCGCCGACACGGTGGTGTTTGTGACGAATGCTACCGAGGCTGTCAACACGGTATATCGCAACATGAAGTGGAATGACGACGGAAAGGATGTCATTATTTTCTTTTCCACCATTTACCCGGCGTGCGCAAAAGTCGCAGACTACATGGTCGACTACTTTGGCGCGGCGCGCGTCGGCATCCACGAAATTGCTCTAGACTACCCTTTGGAGGACGACGAAATCATCCAACAGTTTCGGGATGCCGTGGCAGAGATTGAAAAACAAGGAAAAAGAGCCCGGATCTGCACCTTTGACGTTGTGTCGTCAAACCCTGGCGTGGTGTTCCCGTGGGAAGAGCTGTGCAGAGTGTGCAGAGAACTCGGCGTGCTGAGCATGGTGGACGGTGCGCAGGGCATCGGCATGGTGAGGCTGGACGTCACCGCGGCGGACCCCGACTTCTTCACGTCCAACTGCCACAAGTGGCTGCACGTCCCGCGGGGCTGCGCGATCCTGTACTGTCCGCTGCGGAACCAGCATCTGGTGCCGACGACGCTGGCGACGAGCCACGGATACACGCCCCAGACGGCGGTCCGGCGCGACGTGCTGCCGCCAAACACCAAGAACCAGTTTGTCAGAAACTTTGAGCTGGTGGCGACAAAGGACCGGTCGCAGGACATTGTGACCAAGGATGCGATTGCCTGGCGCAGAGACGTGTGCGGCGGCGAGGAGCGCATCATGGCCTACCTCTGGGCGCTCAACAAGAAGGGCTGCAGGCGCGTGGCCGAGCAGCTCAAGACGTGGGTGTTGGAGAATAAAAAGGGCACCTTGACTGATTGCGCCATGGGCAACATTGCGCTGCCTATTTGTTGGCAGGGGGAGACGGGTAGTGGTAGTGAAGGTGGTGGTGGTGGTGGTGGTGCGCAAGAGGGCGACGTGGCGGTGGTGGTGCCCGAGGACGACGCTGCTCAAGTCCGGGCATGGATGATGAAGACGATGAAGGACGAATACAGCACTTTGATGCCATTGTTTGCAATGGGACACAGAATGTGGGTGCGCATCAGCGCGCAAATCTACCTAGATATAAAGGACTACGACTATGGCGCAAAGGTACTTGGAGAATTGGTTGCGCGCGTTGCGAAAGGCGAGTACAAGAATTAGGAATACTGATGTTGCTACTTTTTTTTTTTTTTTTTTTTTTTTTTTTTTTTTTTTTTTTTTTTCATTCTATCTTTTCTTGTCATGTACAGATTACAAGGATAGTAGTTATATGTACAACGATGTAGAAATCTATCTTCCAACGTCATGGGGCTGTGGCCAGACCCCTAATAAGTATTGATAAGGCCTGATAATCCACCAAACAATTGGTGGTTCCACTTTTTGCTTTTGCGCGACACCAGGGTGGTCCCTGGCACGTGACAATATACTTGCCTTTGATTCCCTGCTTATATGCGGGCGGGCACGTATCAGCGTCGAGCTAAAACCAATCAAACACATGATTACAGTCGCCGGCTCGGCGATTCGGCCGACTTTTAGATCAAATCCACGCCAAGCAGGCAAGCAGGGTCGCTTGGAGCAATAAGCGGACGCCCGTGGAGACGTGCCGTAATTTGCGAATAATACAGCCATCGCAGCCTCACTAGCAACCATCTCGGAGCTCCGACTGTTTGTCGAGCTCATAAATAGCTACATACCACTTCGCGCTCACAGCTCAACAAAGTCGGCATGTCTCAATTCGTCTTTTAAACCAACGACAAGGTCAATCAAGCAAAGCGCCAGCAGCTTCTACCGCACCAGCTTCGCCGCCATGGACGACCAGTCGCAGTCCCGGCCGCCCCTTTACTCCCGTGTCTTGGCAGAGATCGGCCTGGTCGCGCTGTGGCACTCCCCGCGGGACATTAAGCTTCTCTGCCTGCAGCGCTTCGTCCGGCTCTTCGCCTACGGCGTCACGACGCTCATCCTCGTCGCGTACCTGCAGGCGCTGGGCCACTCGCGCACGCGCATCGGCCTCTTCATGACGCTGACGCTGGCCGGCGACGTCATCATCAGCTTCTTCCTCACGCTCTTTGCCGATCGTCTCGGCCGCCGATCCATCCTGTCGCTCGGCGCCCTGCTCATGGCCGGCAGCGGCGCCGTCTTTGCGCTCTGCTCGAATTACTGGGTGCTGCTGCTCGCCGCCGTGCTCGGCGTCATCAGCCCGGCCGGCAACGAGATTGGGCCCTTTCGCGCCGTCGAGGAGAGCATCGTTGCGCACTTGACCCCCACCGAGCACAGGGCCGAGATTTACGCCTGGTACACCCTGTTTGCGCCCGCCGGCTCGGCCTTTGGCATGATGGCCGGCGGCTGGGCTGTCGAGGCGGCCCGGCGCCGGCTGCACTGGTCGCTGCTTGCCGCCTACCGCGGAGCCTTTGTCGCCTACGCCGTCTTGGGCCTGCTCAAGCTCCTGCTCACCGTCATGCTGTCCCGCAACGTAGAGCTCGATCCGACCCCGCTGGCGCCGGCAGACACGGCCGATGAGCGCGCGCCGCTGCTCAATGGTGCTTCCGAAGCCGAGCCGCCTTCCAAAAAGAGCCGGCTGGCCTCGATGCTTCCTCATATCAGTCCCGAGAGCAAAAGGGTCACGACTATACTTTGCATGCTGTTTGCTCTCGATTCTTTGGGTTCCGGACTAGCCTCTCTGTGAGTCGCGACAAAATAGCACCCCTCTTACCTTGTCACAAACCTAACACTCTTCCTTTTCTAGCTCATGGGTCACTTTTTACTTTCGAAGCCAGTTTGGTATCGAAGAGGGTAAACTGGGATCCCTCTTCTTCACAACGAGCATCATTTCGGCCATTACAGTGTTGGTGGCGTCTTCCATTGCCAAACGCCTCGGCAACGTCAAGGTTCGTAGTTGACTCATCCGAGGCCAGTCCCAACTTTTACTAATGGTACTAGACCATGGTCTTTACCCATCTCCCGTCGGCCGTTTTCTTGGCCTTGATTCCGATACCATCTGACCCCAAATTTGCAATCATGTTCTTGGTCTTGCGCGCGTCTCTGCAAAGCATGGACAGTGCCCCTAGGACTGCATTCATGGCTACCATTCTGCAGCCTGGGGAGCGCACTTCTGTCATGGGCGCCGTAAATGTCGTCAAGACGATTGCGCAGAGCATGGGCCCTCTGATCACTGGTGTGCTTGCCAGTCACAAGTACTTTTGGCTGACCTTTGTACTCGCCGGCTCATTAAAGGGAACATACGATTTGCTGTTGCTCGCGGTTTTTAAGAATTACGGAAGACATCGAACTGGCTGAGACGTATGCTGCCTCGACCGGCGATGATGAGCGAGATCAGCAGGCTGATGTCATGCCTACTATCACAAGAGAACACATTCAAGTCATGAGGTATTCTCGGATATAATACCCAGCCATGCCAGAATACACTAGTTTTATTTAGGACCCTGAAGCGACTCTGCTCTGTGACTAGGCCCTAGGCGCTGTCAGATGCTCAGGATCGCCGCATTCTGATGAGCAGCACATCTGCCGACGGAATTCGTTTCCCGAATTTATGAAATATTTCTTGTCTCAAAGAGAGTTCCAGATCTTTTCATCAACGACCAGATTTGCAGTGAGCCGACTCCGTTGTAAGGGTTTGAAGATGGTGTGAAACAACTAGCCTCCAGTCGTGGTTTCAGTGCCAAGCCATAACTGTCCACTGTGATCGCCCATCCATCGCCAAGAACTTGGCGTGGATTGCGAAGCAGGGTACCCCGTTGGTGTGTCTGCAACATGAGGGATGTTGATGTGAAATGTGGATGTGAAATGTTGATGATACACTTGGCTAAATTATTAATTATTAATAAATTATTAAATGCTAAAAATAGTGAAGCAGAAGCAGGCCATCATGGCAAGCCCAACGAAGCATGGCAAGCTCAAAACGGCGGAGTAAACTAGAAAAGGCAGGCAGGAAATCTTGAAACAAAACCATGGGAACGACATGAGTTTTGAATTTTGGTTGATAGTTTGTATTGAATAAAGTCGGCATACGATGGCTCTGCGCTTCTCACATGGTTGCCAAGCAGGGTGTATCGGTAGGCTTTGCGTAAGCAGTGCTCAAACTACAAGCATACCTGGCTGATAAATAGTCACATCTACATGTACAACAAATTCCAGAATGTGAATCCACAATCCGCCTGCAAAAGAGGAACAAGCTTGTGTAATTAGACGTCGCATCAACTAGCTGTTAGTCGCAGGTTATCCACCAGGTTGCCCACTAATAAAATCATGAACTGTAAACCGCCCTGATGAACGCTGCTGGCCTTGGCACTACCTGCAATATAACATTACACAAGGGGGAACAGTGTGCTTGGCAATCCTCCGTCGGCCGAGTGTGGAAATAACGGAACCCTTGACGTGGCTGTATGGAAATTGACCTTGTACTCGAATCGTGTGATTCGGTCCTCCTGTAATATATTTCGAAATCAGTTTTCCGCTCGACAGTTCATTTACCAGCCTCCGCCAATCGTTCGGCGGCTCGTCGCCGCTGCGTGGGATTTATGAAACAAGACCGGTTTCGCCATGTAACGGGCCATCGCTTTCCGACTGGCTGTGGTTTACTTGTTGCCAAGCAAGTGAAACGCAGGATCAGCTAGATGATCATGATCAAAAGGCGTGATTCTCCTAGTTATTCTGCTGCTGCTGCTGCTGCAGTCGTCTGGACTCTTTTCAAAATTGGCTTGCGCTAGCAAATGTCCTTGCGCATGTTATTTAAGAATTGAAGCCACACTTGCCAACGAACTAGTGCACGGCCTTTGGCCAAAGTGAAGAAAGGGGATATAACGGCGATTCGCAAATATCAAAAATTCGACAACATCAAATTGCATCTACAAAACGGCTGATTTTGCACGCAGGCGAGACTTGATTAACTGTTTCGCCCAGATTACATGTTCCTTGCTACACCCGGCTCTAGCGGCACGAGGAAACAAAGAGCAGCGCCTCCCTCCCCCCAGCTGCATTGGATAGCGCGAAACAGTAAGCGCAACGACCTGACCAATAAGCTGTCCTCATTCTTTGCTGCCGCCGTTACAACTCTTGTGTGAAAGGAACCCCCCCCCCTCCTTCCCTTTCCCCGGGAGCCGTCCGTTTTGCTTCTGCGGAGCATCTCGCCATGCATATTCGGGCCCCGGGGGTGGGCTGCCGACATTCCCGTGCAGTAGCTGAGGCTGCGTTATGCAAATCCCCTGTTGAAGCTGGGGGCGATTCGCTGCGACGGGTTTTGTTTACGAACGGACCGACGTAGCCGAAGTATACGGGCGAGGAATCGGGCAACATGTATATACAGGTTTGCAGGACATCATTTTCATAGTAGTTCGATTGTGTTTCTGGTTCATTCGCTTTCTTTATACAGAGCGGGACTCTTGGTTCCCGTACCTTACTTGTCAACCTTTTTCTACGTTGGGTTCTTCATATTCTATACCATCTCTTCTTACGTCTTGTCTTTTTATTTCACCAGTTTCTTAATTACCATTCTTTAGATTCATTTCGTCATCACCAGGTGTGATCCTCTTACCTTTCATTCACAGTTTTCCCGTCTTGGACATCGCCAGGCGCGCCATGTATACCAAGGCCCTCTCCGCAGTGCTGCTCCTTTTGGAGCTCGCAAGCTTGGCTACGGCCGCTCCCCATGTCGAAAAGAGAACATTCAAGGTCGAGCGTGTCCGCAATCAAGAATACACGGGCCGAAACGGGCCCCGCGCCTTGGCAAAGGCATATCGAAAGTACGGCATGCCTTTGCCTACCGGTCTTGTCGACGCTTTGGAGGCGCAGAACAACGAAGCGCCCGCGTTTCAGCCCACAAAGCGTCGTGCGGGCAAATGGCATAGCCCGTTGGAGGACGCCGATCAGGATGCTAGCCAGGGTGTCAGCACCGAGGACGTTGGGGTTGAGGACGTCGGAGCTGAGGACGTTGGAGCTGAGCAGGTCGGAGCTGAGTCTATTCTAGGCGATATCCTTGGGGGCTTGCTTGGTAACGGTGCCAACAACGGTGCCAACAACGGTGCCAATAACGGTGCCAATAACGGTGCCAATAACGGTGCTGGCAACGAGGGCGGCAACCGCGCTGGCAACGGTGCTGGGAAAGGCAACAACGGTAACAACAACCCCAGCAACAACCCCAACACCAACCCAAACACCAACCCAAACACCAACCCGAAAAACAGCCCGAACAACCCAAACACGAACCCCAACACCAACCCAAACACCAACCCCAACACCAACCCAAACAACAGCCCGAACAACCCAAACGCGAACCCAAACAACAGCCCGAACAACCCCAACACCAACCCCAACACCAACCCAAACAACAGCGGCAACAATGGCAACGGCAACAACAATGTTGATCCAAACGACGATGTGATCGCGTCTCTTGCCAGGGCCCGTGAAGGCAACTTCACCGGCAAGGTGAAGACGGTGCCGGAAAAGAATGACGTCGAGTACCTGTCACAAGTCAAGATTGGCGGACAGCCCGTCACGCTGGATTTCGACACGGGCTCTTCCGATCTCTGGGTCTTCAACACGCAGCTGCCCACCCAGCAGACGCAGGGACGCCAAGTCTACGACCCCTCCAAGAGCAAGACGTTCAAGATGATTCAGGGTGCCCAGTTCCAGATCCGGTATGGCGACGGTTCGGGCGCCGAGGGCAACGTGGGCACCGACGTGGTGGATATTGGCGGCGCCGTCGTGCCGAAGCAAGCGATTGAGATGGCGACGAGGGTGACGGATACCTTTGTGAAGGACACCAACAATGACGGGCTGATGGGCCTTGCATTTAGCTCGATCAACGCGGTGCAGCCGCAGAAGCAAAAGACGTTTTTCGACAACGTCATGCCCAACCTGAAGGAGCCCGTCTTCACGGCGGACCTGCGCGCGAATGCGCCCGGCGCGTACGAGTTTGGCCGCGTTGACTCGAGCAAGTTTACGGGACAGATGGCCTGGATCCCCGTCGACACAAGCAAGGGCTTCTGGCAGTTTAGCAGCGAGTCGTTTGCCGTCAATGGCGGGCAGCCGCAGCCGGCGGCGCGGGGCGGCCAGGCGATTGCCGATACGGGCACGACGCTGCTCCTCGCGGACCCGGCCATTGTCGAGGGTTACTATGCGCAGGTGCCGCAGGCGCAAAACAGCCAGCAGCAGGGCGGCTTTGTGGTGCCGTGCAATGCCAAGCTGCCGGACCTGGATCTGGACATTGGCGGCGTCTACATGGCCCGCGTCAAGGGCGAGGACATAAACTTTGCGCCCGTTGGCAATGGTGGTGAGTTAATCTTGTGCTGCTGTGCTCAGAATCCGGCGACGGGGCAGACTTTGCTAACCGACAACCTTTACAGCTTGCTTTGGCGGATTGCAGGCCGGTCCCGCCGGCGGCATGGGCATCTATGGCGACATTCTGTTCAAGTCGCAATTTGTCGCGTTCAACGGCGGCAACAAGAGCTTGGGCATGGCCAACCATGCCTAAACGAAATTTAGACCCTGAGGCTTCGGGCACGCCGCCCGTATCACGTCGCCCGTATCACTGGGTCCGCGATGGCGCCGCCGTTTTTTTGCGATGCACATGGGCAAAAGATGTATCGCCGGCCAAAGGGCCGAGGAGAATGAACAGGCTGCTGCCTAAACGTCGAGTAGTGTATGTGCTGGCTGTCTGGATACCTCGCATCTCAATGTATATTTCCGACCGTCATGGCCATTTACAGAGCCATTTTCAAGAGAATCTGGTGTTTTATTCAGAATAGCATGCAACGATTCCAGCTCTGCAGCATTAGAACGTGCCCAATTTTGGGAAAAATCTTGATGTCAAGTTTTAATCATGATGAGGCTGAGAGATAGCCTGGGGCGGCTTGACGGCACGGGTTGCCTTGTGATCATCACTAACAAACAGGGCGTCATTCTCAATCAATACATGAAGCCTCTCCGCAATTCTTCCAGAAGCGGGACAGCTTCAACGCCACATTTCAAGCTCAGCAGTCACCAAAGACGACAACGGGTTCCCGCGGGGTAGTCTGGTGCTCGCTCTCGAATGGGTTACTTGCTCAGCCTTGTCATGACAGCATGAGTGGGCAAGCCGTCTTTTTGTCAATAAAACCGCTGCAGTCGCCTCCTAGGACATTTCGCGTTGCACGATAACGACGACATTTATTTCCGACTCGCGCGCATCAACTTTCATCTACCCCGTAGTCACCCAAGGCACAACACCACACCAACACCTACCAAACCCCCCCTCTTTTACTACACGGCAACGAACCCCCCAAAGTTAGCAATGGGTCTCTTCAAGTCGAGCAGCGACAAGCCGGCCGAGCAAAAGGGGAGCGACAAAAAGTCTCTCTACCAGCGCTACCAGGACTCGAAGCGCGGCGAGCCCATTAGCGACGCTGACCTGCTCAAGTACACGGGCAAGACGCGCGACGAGTTTGATTCCTGGAAGGACACGCAGCCCGGCGTCGGCCGGAACCAGCTAGCCGGCACGCTGGCCATGGGCAACGCGGCCGGCCTTGCGGGCGTCGCCACGGCCGGGGGCTACGGCGGCTGGGGACCCGGCGCGGCGCCCAACGGTCCCAATCGCGGCATGAAGTTTCCGCCGGAGCAGCAGCAGCAGCAGCAGAAGCAGCAGCAGCAGTCAGACAAGGAGAAGGCGCTAGAGGAGAGCGATTGAATTTCAGTTGAGGATTTGACGGCTGGGACTGACTGTCTGTGCGTTTATGAATGTTGAGGATGTTAAAAAGGAGGTCATGTTTTTGAATTAATTTAGCTGAATTCATCTGCATGACCCTGCGTCAGGACCCTGCCAGTAGTGAACATGTGTTTATTAGCCCCAGAAACGTGTCAATACAAGATAGCGCCACTTGCAACGTATAGTTGGGTAATTGAAGGTGTGTAGTAACGTGATTGCCTTGCGATGGATACTCTGGACTCGCCATGATTTCTTAAAGCCTCCCATTACTAGCAGTTAGGCCACCAAGTTTCGCTCAACAAAACGAAAGAAAAAAAAAAAAAACGCCAAATGCAATGTACAAAATCTCCCACAACGTTTTTTCACTTCTTTTCATTAAATGCCTTGTGTAGGCCAGCAATGACAACCATGGCTCCCCAGGCCCCCGGATCGGGAGGCATCTCCTGGTTCGCGCCGCCGCCGCCGCCGACGTAGGTCGCGCGACCGAGGCGGGGCGTCATGGTCTTGGTCGCCTCAGCGCCCTTGACGGCCGCGTCGACGGCCGCGCCAAAGCCCGCCTTGCCCATGGCGTCGGCAAACGGCAAGAGGGCGTCCATGACGGTGCGGTCGCCGACCTGGGCGGGCGTGTAGCGGCGCAGGTTCTCGAGCGCGGCGGCCAGGGCCACGCCCCAGAGCGCGACGGCGGACCGTGCCAGTGCAACGTTCTTCTCGACGGCGGCGCGTAGCGAGACAAAGAAGATGCCGAGGATGCCGCCGAGCGTGCCGCCCATCTTGCTCTCGACAATGTCCTCGAGCTCCAGCAGCACGGAGACGACGGAGCCTCCTTTGGCGAGGCCGGCGTCGAGCGCGGCGAGCAGCGCCGTGGCGCCCGTCTTGAGCGTCTCGCCGCAGTCGCCGTCGCCCATGACCGTGTCCCACTTGGTCAGATCGGGCTCCGCCTGGACCAGGTCGTCGCAGGCGGTGCGCAGCATCGTCTCGAGCAGGGCCGGGTCCGTCTTGAGGTCGCGGGCGTCGTCGGCCGTCTTGTGCTCGGGCTCGGGCGCCGACACGAGCTGGTCCTTGCGGGCGCGGCGCTTGGATTGGGCGCCGGCGACCGACTCCCAGCAAGTGTTTGTGCGGGCGTCGAAGAAGGCTTTGATCTGGTCGGCCGAGTAGCTGCAGTTGCGGGCGGCGGCGGTGACGTTGATGACGGAGACGGAAAAGGCGGGCGCGTTGAGCGACGTCTCGAGGAAGCCGGCGCAGACGCGGGTCGGGTCCATCCGCCAGTCGCGCTCGAGCTGCTCGAGGAGCTCGTCGACCAGGGCGCCCATCTCGAGGTGCGACATGCCGCCAAAGTTGCTGACGAGCAGCATGGTCTCGTCGCCGGGGCCGAAGCGGACGTAGCCGCGCTGCGGGTCGTTTTCGTCGAGGCAGTGGGTCAGGATCTGCTTGACGAGGTCCTGCGGCGTGGGCGCGGGAGAGAGCTTCTTGTAGCCGGGCTCGTTGTGGGGGCCGGTGCCGAGCTCGACCTCGTCGTCGTTGAGCGTGGCGTGCTCGGCGCGGCCCGGAACGTGGCAGTGATCCAGCGTGGCGGCGATGGAGACGATTTGCTGGGAAAAGGCAACGCCGAGGTCATACACCTCGTCGAGCGAGGCGCCGGCGCCGGCGGCGCCACCCATGACCTTGAGGACGCCAATCTGGCCGGCGAGGCCGCGGCGGCCGACTAGGCTGCCCTTGCGGCCGACGGAGACGTCGTCGCCGCAGATGATGGTGCGGCAGCGGTGGCCCTTTGCCGTGGCCTTTTCGTTGGCGAGGCCAAAGTGCAGGCAGTCGCCAGTGTAGTTTGTGATGACGAGGATGGTGCCCTTGTCGCTGGGGACGGCGTCCACGCCCGCGACAATCTGCTTGGTGCTAGGGCTGGCAAAGATGTCGCCCTGGACGGCGGCCGTGAGCATGTTCTGGCCGACGTAGCCGCTCCAGCCGGGCTCGTGGCCGGAGCCGCCGCCGGAGATGAGGACCACCTTGGACCTGTCATAGTCCGAGTCAAAGACGACGCGGTTGGCCTCGTCGAAGCTGAGGCCGGGGTTGTAGCGGATGATGCCTCTCAGGGCCTTGTTTACGAGGCCGTCGGACGAGTCAAAGAGGTGACGCTTGGACATGGCTGAATTGCGATTTCTCGTGCGGCTGCGGGCGAGGATCGTGTGATGAGTAGAAACGACAAGTGATTTGCAGCAAGAGACTGCAAAAGAGGTGAGAATGGAAGAGCACAGAGGACTCTTGGGGGGGGGGGGGAGCTGGTCAGGCGATTTATCGTGAGCTGGGGGCGTGTGGCATCAAGAACCCCTCGTTCAAGTTAACGGGGGGTGTCGAGGTGGCAAACCAACGTCTTCGGTCATGGTGCCGCAGTCGGAGAGGGGCGGATGAGTGCAACGAAGAATTTGATGGGCAACATAAATCTGGAGCTTCCCGTCTCCGGATAGGAACAAAAGACAATTGATGTGTGTCAGAATGCGTCCGTTTCTCGTTTGCAGCGTCATGGGAGGATGCGCTTCTCGGTCGGGATTCCGCATTGGGCAAGCCGGCGGGCAGTTCACCCACTTGCAAGGGTCTTGGCCCGCGAAAGAGACGGAGCTTGCCCCAGCTTTTCGGGGAAAACGCCCCGCCTGCTACAACTGGGTTGCTGGGGTTCTGGAACTCGGAGTGCGACGGTCCCTGGATGATGGCAGCGTGATCGAATTGATTTTTTTTTCGGTCGTCTTTTGGTGGGGGTTGACGAAATGCTGAGGGGTGTGGCGAGGTGTCGTGGCCGAGCTTCGGAGAGTGCAAAACGAAGACGACTTGCTGTTCCGCCTTTTCATCTGTGCAACTCATTTTCTTCCCTCTCAAACTCAACTCGAATTCTACTTACTTTTACAATTATCACGCAAAAAAAGAAAAGCCCCATCACATCAAATATAATGAGCCCTACCTGGAGAATAGCCATGGGCTGCGATGTAAGTGCCTTTTGTCCTTGCCGCTAGCCAACGCCCACCCACCCACTGACAAGTTGTTTTTTTTTTTTTTTTTTTTTTTTTTCGCAGGAAGCCGGCGTTGGCTACAAAAACGCCATCAAGCGCGACTTTGAGTCGGACAGCCGCGTGAGCGAGGTGATTGACGTGGGCTCGGGCGAGACGAGCGACAAGACGGCGTACCCGACGCGGGCGGCGGCGGCGGCCCGGCTGGTGGCCGAGGGCAAGGCGGACCGGGCGCTGCTCGTGTGCGGCACGGGGCTGGGTGTGGCGATTGCGGCCAACAAGATCAAGGGCGTCCGCGCCGTGACGGCCCACGACAGCTTCAGCGTGGAGCGCAGCGTGCTCAGCAACAACGCGCAGGTGCTGTGCATGGGCGAGCGCGTCGTCGGCCTGGAGCTGGCGCGACGCCTGGCAAAGGAGTGGCTCGGCTACCAGTTTGACGAGAACAGCGCCAGCGCCAAGAAGGTGGACGAGATTGACCAGCTGGAGGCGTAGGAAACGGCCAACTAAATGATGCAAGAATAGCGTGTTGCCATACAGATTAGAAGGTTCAAAAGAGCCACCCGTAATAGAAACAATTTGGTCCCTGGTCACAACTGTTTGCTTCTTCTTCTTCTTCTTCTCCCAAGGTAACCCCCCAAACTGTGCTGCCCTAACTATTGTAGTAAATATCCTCTTTGCCTCTGCCACTCGACGAACCAGAGAAAAGGGGTTTTCGGAATTTCAAGGCCGTCGGCATGCGCGTGGCAATGCATCCCATCACCACTTTTCAAAGCCCGGCATGCCCAAAGCGGCAACACCTGGCGGGGGTTTGGGAGGCGCTACACTTTTGGCGCATGCAGCCCGCCAACCCGCTGTAAACCCGTGACTGACAGTTCGGTTTTCGGGAACAAGACAAGACTTTCTCACTGGGCAGTGCTTGGGGCAGGGAGAACGGATCCGCGTGATTGAGAAAGTGTTTAAGCTGAAATTTTTGTTTATTTTCTGCTCTGGTCTTGGACTCGTAGCCTGCTCAACTTTTTCGTTGGAGAAATCGCCATCTTCCGTTAACCCGCCCAAGCTCAGCGGCGCCTTGGCGGGGGTTCTCTGCCCGTTGCCACTATTAGCTCCAGGGGGAGGGGTAACTTACCTGTAGGCAGAACCAGCTCGTCGAATTCCAGCCATGCCCAGTTGTGAGCTCGGCATGAGCCTAGATAAATCTTTTTTTTTTCTAATTCCTCTCAACATCTGCTTTTTTCTACAACCATCATTTCTTCCCTCTTATACTGAACTGCGTCGTTGACTTGTGCGCCGCGATACGCTCCTTTACCTGGCAGCTCCTCTACATCACAGCTCCCTCACCATGACGACACCTCCTCCCCCTCGCCGCCGCCGCCGCCTCGTCGGCCTCTCGTCCAAAATGTACTTTTCCCTCTCCCAGACCGAGTCCTACACCGCCGACGTCCTCGCGCGCCTCGCCGCCCTCCCGCCCGCGCTCCTCGCCGACACCGACGTCTTCATCCTGCCCGACTTCCTCACCGTGGCCGCGACCGCCGCCCGCATCGCCGCCAGCGGCCTGCCCCCCGCGGCCGCCGTGTGGGCCGGCGCCCAAGACTGCCACTGGGAGGACCGCGGCTCCTTTACCGGCGAGGTGAGCCCCGCGGTGCTGCGCGACGTCGGCGCGCGCATCGTCGCCGTCGGCCACGCGGAGCGCCGCCGGCTCTTCGCCGAGGACGATGCCGTCGCCGCGCGCAAGGCCGCCGCCGCGAGCCGCAACGGCATGGTGCCGCTGGTGTGCGTCGGCGAGGAGACAGAGGGCGGCGGCGGCGATGACGTCGCGGCCGCGGTCGCAGAGTGCGCGCCCCAGGTCGAGGCCGTGGTCGGCGCGCTGGCGGACGACGCCGAGCTGGTTCTCGCGTACGAGCCCGTGTGGGCGATTGGCGCGTCGCAGCCCGCGGGGGATGCGCATGTGCTGGCCGTCGTTGCGGGCCTGCGCGAGCTCGACTGCGTCAAGAACAGAAAAGGCACGACGCGCATCGTGTATGGCGGCAGTGCTGGCCCGGGCCTGTACGAGCGTCTCAAGACTGGCCTCGACGGTCTCTTCCTCGGACGTTTCGCCCATGACCCGGAGAGTTTTGTGCAGACTGTCAAAGAGGTCGCCGAGGCTTAACTACGCCCATCAAGTATCGGAAAGGACATGCCCAAGAGCTTTCGTGGTGGAGATTGTCAAGTCCTCTCCGAAGACACTGCTTCCAACACGATCATTGAGCGATGCTGGAAAATGTCGGCTAAATCGCTCAAGTAAAATCGCTTCATCAAGAGCAAAACAATCCAACTCCGAACCGTATAACTAGCATTTACTATAACGGCTTGCCGATTACGAGGCTTAAATTTTGAGTGCCACTTTTGGCACTGTTTATTACAGAGAGGCCTTTTATAGACAATTAGAACTACAATCATCGTGAGTCGATATGACTCAATTCAAATCTTTCAAAAAATTACTGCCTTGTAGACGTGAAGCTCGCAGCTTAGCGCTAGCAACGGCGCCCCCATTCAGCCTAATCTCAATCATTCAGCTTCATCTCAGCATCTCTCTCACCGCGTAGGTTGGAAACCTTTTATCGCAGAGCTCCAACGCATGGCTGCTCCTCTGGCAGTAAATCAATCTTTCAGCCCTGCCGAGTCCCACAAACCATGGTATTAGCAATGCATTGGCAATCAAATCCCTCCCTCACCCAAGTGTCCAGTGTGGAGTTGCTTGGTTGGTTCTGGCCCCTCCCAAAACCCCTCATCCGAGGGCTTGTTCCTTGATATGGCATGCCATTGATCCGGCGGGGTGGTTGGTTGACTATCCAATAAAGAGACGCGTGGGAAAAGAGGAGCATTGATATAAAAAAGACGCATTGCCGTTCCGTCCTTTTTTTGATTTCTTGCCTTCTTACATTGTCATCAGTAACAAGACTGAAAACACTCGAAACCATTCAACAAGTTCGTATACATCTTGGTGGTTGGTGCAGGTATAAGACAGGTGAAAGAAATAGACGGCTAACGTCTCTATACGACACGCAGATACAAAAAAAGCAGCCTTTTTGGTATTTGATACCCTCCCCGCCCGGGACAATGGCCCTCATCATGGCGGCCTCTCGGTGGTACTCTGTCCAGACTTGAGATCAAGATTTTCCTCTTCAGGTAAAGTGTTGCAGCATGAGCCGGTGCCTGCTCGTCTCTCCGTCCTGGCTCCCAGCGTTGCTCTCCGCGGCGCGCCCACGGAACCAGGTCGCAGAGGCGGGTGTGGCTGAGATTATACGGCCCTCAACTTGATCTGGATAATACCAGCGAAAGGATCATGCCTCCTCCCCCTTGTCCCCTCCCCCAAGTTGTCCAGGACGTGGTTATCCTAACCGTCGCAGGTACCACCAGTAAACCCAACCCCCCCCAAAAAAAAAAAAATGAGCCCTCCTGCTGCCCTGTCCCCCCCTCAGCACGCCGCCGTGCCCGTGTCCAAGGTGTCTAACGGCAACGGCCACGCCGTCGCCAAGCCCGGCTTCCCCGACACCAGCCGCGTCGCCATTGATGACATGCTCGGGCAGTGGGACAGCTTCCAGTTCGCGCCCATCCGCGAGTCGCAGGTCTCGCGGGCCATGACGCGCCGCTACTTCCAGGACCTCGACACGTACGCCGAGTCGGACATTGTCATCATCGGCGCCGGCTCGTGCGGCCTGTCCGCCGCCTACGTGCTCGGCAAGAAGCGGCCCGACCTCAAGATTGCCATCATCGAGGCGTCGGTGAGCCCCGGCGGCGGCGCCTGGCTCGGCGGCCAGCTCTTCTCCGCCATGGTGATGCGCAAGCCCGCCGACGTCTTCCTGCGCGAGGTCGGCGTGCCCTACGAGGACGAGGGCGCCTACGTCGTCGTCCGCCACGCCGCGCTCTTCACCTCGACCATCATGTCCAAGGTGCTGCAGATGCCCAACATCAAGCTCTTCAACGCCACCTGCGTCGAGGACCTCATCACGCGCGCCGGCCGCGACGGCGACGACGGCGTCCGCATCGCCGGCGTCGTCACCAACTGGACCCTCGTCTCCATGCACCACGACGACCAGTCCTGCATGGACCCCAACACCATCAACGCGCCCCTCATCATCTCCACCACCGGCCACGACGGGCCCATGGGCGCCTTTTGCGTCAAGCGCCTCGTCAGCATGCAGCGCATCGAGAAGCTCGGCGGTATGCGTGGCCTCGACATGAACACGGCCGAGGACGCCATCGTCAAGGGCACCCGCGAAATCGTGCCCGGCTTGATTGTCGGCGGCATGGAGCTGTCCGAGGTTGACGGCGCCAACCGCATGGGTACGTGGCCTGGCTGATGCAGCACACCTTTTTTTTTGTGTCATTGAAATGGGACGGCTAACATGCGGTGTAGGTCCTACCTTTGGTGCCATGGCCCTCTCTGGCCTCAAGGCTGCTGAAGAGGCCCTCAAGGTCTTTGACATCCGCAAGAAGGAAAACGAGGTCTAAGCTCAAGTAGCTAGCCAGACATGAATAGGGCACAGAGTGAAGACGAGACACGGAATTCCGCTCCTTTTCGTACCTTTGCATTTCACTGTCGCTACCTACTGCGATGTTTAACTCGGTTAACAATATAAACCAATCTGCGAATCGTCAAACCGCGCTGCATCTTGATCGTGACTTGAACATGTTTCTCGTAAATATGTATTGATATCCTGGATCCTGGAAAGCATCTTTATACCATTTGTACATTGCGCACGTCTGGCAGCCTGCTACCAGCTCATAGTAACCATGTGCACCGGCCAGCGTCGGATGACGTCGCCCACGTCCTTGAAGAGCATCTTGATGCCTTACCTCACGCATCAAATATTGTTTCATCTTCGGCTTCGCATGCTCGTGGCACAGTCGTACATTGTCAGAGCCGCAGTCGCACCAGCCCGCCGCGATGCGGTTGTCTCAGACCAGCGACGCGTAGGGCACCAGCGCGCCGTGCTCAAACTTGGACTCGAGGACCGTCGTGTCCAAGTAGCCAATATCCGAGGGCCACACACCGCCCGTCACCAGCACCGTCGCCTTTTGCAGCTTGCAGCGGTCGGAGCCGACAATGGGCGGCTACACGAGTCGCGACGCAAACGGCACCGCGCCAAACGTGGCGGTCAGCGTGCACTTCTGGTCCACCTTGGACGTGGCATTGATGTCGTGGATAATATCTTGCGCCAGAATGCTGACCGTCTCCTGCTGCGCCGGGAACTCAGCCTTGGGAATCTGCCGATCTTCGACGAAGCGCAGGAGCAGGTCTTGCCCTTGACGCACCACAGACGGATCGTGAGGGGGCATCCGTCGTCTGGCATCTGGTGGCGCGCAACCGGGAGGCAGCTGATGGTCAAGACACGCGCCAGCAGATCGTGTCGCGAAGCTGCATGGCCGATAGCGAAAGCGAGGCGTGCCACAGCACCGGCTGCGCCTGGGACAGCTGCGGCAGGTACATGTTCCGAAATAGCGCGTCCGTCTTGCCGCTTGACCGTCAGGTTGTAGAAGCGGAAGAAGGCATCCCTCTCGGCGCGGCTGGAGCTGCCGTAGATGGGGCCAGAGGCGTGCACTGGCGGCTCTATGAGCGGACGAGTGTTGTGTATTGCAACTTGAGTGATGCTGGACGCCCCAGATTTTCAGATTAGAATGATATGCATCGCATCAACTGCGAGATTGTCTCAACGGCAATGCCACCAGCAAGCCTTGCCGTCTGACGGCATCGTCATCTCACTTCCAATTCCTGGGGGCATCGGTACTTATGGCTTCACGTGACCCTCAGTTTTCACCCTGGACCTGGGGTACCCTGGACCTGAGGTTGGTGTCAGCCTTTCTTGGTTTGTAGACAGCTCGAACTATTTCGGGTCCTTCCTTGAATCCGTAGTGAACGTGCAGTTGAGGTGCCTAAAACCTGCGTAGATTACACTAGTGTTTGCCCGCCATGGAGGGTCGGAACTTGAAAAACGCTCGCCGAGCTTAAGTTGGTTCACGACTCATACCGAGTACATAGTCGGACTCCGAAAGTGGAGTCGGTAATTTGGGCCGATGCTTGCCCGTGGTAATAAGGCTGGCAGCAGAAACTTGTCACGGTGAAAATCAAGATGACGACGGGAAAAAAACAAAATGCGTTGAATTAAACAATACTTGTAGAGAAATTGCAAGTAATTGAAAACGGAAAGCTAAAATGTCCATCCCATCGTGAATTCATGTCGTGGTATCTTGTTCTAAAACGTCATCCGCCCAAACCGCTGGCCATCTCTCACTTGTTGATAATATATGCTGCGTTGAAAGCGTTAGCTGATCGAAACACGATCGATTGCGCACTAATCTCTCACCTAACCTGGCTTCTATGGTGTTCCACTTGTCCATTTCAGATGTAAGAGGCTTCTGCTTGGGGTGCTTGGGCTTAGGCTTGATGGCCTGCGACATGCCCTTTGTGGCTGCCTGGCAGGCGGAAGGGTCGACGAGGGTGACTTCGGACGCTGTCGACCCCAAGTCTGCCTTTTTCGACTTTTTGAAGAATGGCATGATTCTTTTGTGGTTTGTGATTTCGGGGGGCTCGAGTGGAAAGTTGTATTGTGATGGCTTCGCGAGCGAGTCAAAGCTATTTTGCTGAATTCGATTGAATAGACCGAATGTGTGGCTTGATTTTACTCTCTTCAACACGGCCCAACTTGTGTCAGGAATCACCGTGCTTTAAATATAACCATCTTCTTGACCGTCTCGGCAGCGATCCGCATCTCCAGCCACGCGCCCTTCGGTGACAAAACTTTGTTGTCGGTCCTGCGACTCACTCGGTAAGCCGTCATTCACAATCTTGACAGGTTCTCGGCCTGAAAATCAAGCCACGCTCCCTTGCCTTTTGAGTCACCACCACCAAAAAGCGTGCAAGGCAGCCATGGTCTCGGCTTCGGCTTCGGAGTGAGTGGGGTAGCCGATAGGCAGTCCAGCGAATGAGGTCCAGAGCTCGGCGCCTCAGCTAGGACGGAGCTCGGCGCGGCTCTGCACCGTTGTTGGGTGCGCCAGAGCCAAAACGACCAAGATTCACAATCGGTATTTCTAAGCCATACGATCTCGGAGCACGCAAGACATAGGACCGTGATAATGACAAAGCGTGGCGCTCGTGGCTGCTGCTAAAGAAATCAAACCGTCTTGCGTTGCTAGTCTCGGAGATGGCGTCAGCACCGACTGTGTGAGCGAGCGAGCGGATGACACAGAACCTGGATTTATTGCACGTAGACATCCGGAACTCACACGGCCCTCCGTCGCCGAGAATTGTATCCGAGTCTACTTCTCCGTACTCTTGCGTAAATATTGCCTGTCTAATCCGTACATCGTAGATGAACCTGCCAACCCACCATCGCTGCGTTAGCACAGCCGGGGCAGGTTCTGGTTAATAAGGTAACTAACTATCACCAGCTGCACTATGGATTAATCTGTACCATGTATAATCTTCGAGTACCAGAGCATTGCACAGCGTCTTACTAGTACGCTGACGTGGGGCGGGGTTTCTCTTAAGGGAGAGATGCGCTGTAAATAGTCAGTTACCCATCTCCTAACTAGGTAGTGAATAGGTACCTAGTCAACGGCCAGATTGGCCATCGGCCGGGAGGCTGCAAACGTGGATGGACAGGTCAGGCGAGATTCTGTTTCCGTGTTGACCGTGTTGACCAGTGCAATTGGATTTTGACCTACAGACCATATTGACCCATTGTTCATGGTAATGAACATGAGCAAGCATCAGCTGGAGAATGCGTCATCCGGCGGCTGCTGGCGAATCGCGATGCAATGACTTCTGGACGGATACAGCACGGTCAGCACCGGCAGACGCCCCAATCAAGATCAAGAGTTATCCCTAACTAGGTGTAATGAGATTGCGGATATCCCGAGTAAAAAGAAGCAGTAATAACAAAAATGCGGATATAAGCATTGAATTTTCTGCTCCGCCTATCCCACAGCCATTCCTTTTATTCCACTATTTGCAGGGGAGCCATGAGCCGCTCAACAAAATACATAACTTGACGCCGCTATTACAACTCGACGAAAAAGCAACAAAAGTCATCATTTGTCCTAACTATTCTACTTTGTCTCAATGTGCTATGCCCTATATAACTCTAGTAGCCGTTACATTGCCTTTTGTCAAGGCTTCAGTCCAATGAGGCGCAACACAGGCCTAGTAGTTCGCGCGCCTAATTAATACTCTGTTATGACTATGCGCGGGCCTTTTGGCAATTTTTCTCTCTGTGAAAGGGGCAGTGCTTACTAGTTCCAGAAAAAAAAAATTGAATGCGGCCCGAATTCTGATGTCTCGCTCCCCTACCGGCAATCATACGTTGCCTCGTCTGGAGCCCACCGAGAAGAAGTCTTGTTTATATTTATTGCCTGTTGACTAGTACACAAACTCACAGGGCGCATATGCACCAGTCTCAAAATGTATTTGAAACACAAGCGGCCAGCACGCAGTAGTGGAGAGATCAGCCCTGTCGTAGCTCTCTCAGCTAGAGCCTAGAACAGTCTTGTCTTATTCCAGACGAGCAAACTTGCAGGCCAAATTAGGATGAGCAAGAAGGCTGAGATCTTCAGCTACTTCAGATGGCTATTTATTTAGCCAATCCATCAAGATTGGCCTGCTTGTCAGTACAATTAGCGTGCCCCCGCGTTCCAAGCCAATGAATTGACGGGTGGAGATTGGCTGAGTCGCAGGCCCGGCTAGCTTTTTCTTCGACTGCGATGCACTCAACGTACTTTTGCTATCGCAACGCCTCCTGCTGCAATCTTGACATTTGAAAAGATTCAGAGAGCAATCCGGTCCTATCAGTTCAGGCCTAGCGATTAGCTTTGCACCGCAAAGTTGCATGGCTGTAGACTTCAGTCACTCTGAGCACCAATCGGGATGCTTCATCCTGGTTAGTTCAAATTGGCTCAGTTCACAGGAAAAAGAAAAGTCCCTCGCACAAGATCCCCGCGCAGGTCGTGTTTGCTCGTGCATGTTTCTTGGGGTGTTGCACAAGCAAAACACAATCTGCTACGACATTGATATAGCGAGAGGCAGCCGGCCATGTCGCCAGCTCACCCCCTTGGAGGGCCATGCCGCCCTCGTCGCTTCACAGAGCGACTATCTGCACTCATGAGTGCTGCTGAGCTATCGTCAGTGTCGAAATGGATTGTGAGTAGTCCGATTTGATGCCGACCGAGGTCTGGTCCGCTGACTGTGCGAAACCCCCAGAATGATGATGTTCGCCCCGTCGAGAAGGAAAGGCGAACATGGACACTCAGATCCTTTCACGATTTTTGTACGGTCTTCGCAAAAGCGGCAGCGCCCTCGGTAGAAAGCTAACTGTTCCCCTGTCAGGGCTGGTCATCAACTGCAATACAACGACCTTCATCACCGGAAGTGCCCTCATTCCACTGGGCCTTTCTTGGTGGCAAGCCGTCATCTGTGCGTATTCCTCTGTCATTTGGCTTCGCCCACTCGGTTCCTGACCCAACGTAATGCAGGCATCGTCGTTGGCAACTTGATAGCCTTGGCTGCAGTTCTTACCAATTCCATGGCAGGATCTCGATATCACAGTGAGGAAAAGCGCAGCCCGGCGTGAAGGCGCCTCGTGCTAACGCCGACACAGTCGGGTTTCCCGTCATCAGTCGATCGATCTGGGGTATGTGGGGTTCCCAGTTCACCATCTGGAACCGTATATTCCTTTCAATAGGTATGTGACCTTTTCTGCCGTCATGTCTGCGTGCTAACTCGTGCAATAGTTTGGTCAGTTTCCTTCCCGATGAGCTTACTAACACCCACTAACCTGGCAGCAGGTACGCGTCTCAATCCTGGACTGGCGGACAGTGCTTTCATCTGATTGTCCTGGCGTTGGACCCTAAAGTCGATGAACACGTGCACAATACCATGCCGACCGGTTCTCATTTGACGACAGCACGCTTCATGTCGTATGCGATTTTCTTCGTCATCAGCCTCCCGTTCATCTGGATCCGCCCACACCGACTGCAGTGGTTTTTGAACAGCACATCCCTCGTTGCGCTCGTCTTCTACATTACACTTTTGATCTGGGCCCTGTCGACAATGGGACCGAGTGGATTTGGAAGTACAATCACAGAAGATAAGCCAAATCCTCCCAGCGGCCCCGACAGTACTGCGTGGGTGATGGTTTCTGGCATCGTTGCAACTGTCGGTTCGATAGCAGCCGGAATCCTCAACCAAAACGATTACACACGTCTGGCTCGCTCATCCCGAGACGCAAAATGGGGCCAGATTATTGCGTACCCCATCTATAGTATTGGCAGTTCCATCGTTGGCATCTTGGTGGTAGCCGCCACGCAGGATCGCCTCGGCAAGGAGCACTGGTATCTTCCGGGACTTATGGCGCACCTTGTCCGCAACGATCCTACACCGGCAGCTCGCGCTGGCGTCTTCTTTTCGGGATTGGCTTTGACATTTTCCCAGCTGGGAAGCAATGTACTCGGCAATGCGTTGGCAGGTGGTATTGACCTGGCGGCTGTCTTTCCGCGATATCTCAATATTCGCCGAGGCGCTTACATCACTGCGATACTAAGTCCTATTGTGAATCCATGGCGAATGGTAGACACGGCGACAGTCTTTATCTCGGTCATGTCAGGCTATGGCGTCTTTCTGGCGCCCATGACAGGCATGATGGTGGCGAGCTATTATGTGGTGCACCGGCAGAAATTGGATGTCGACGACCTGTTCCGGGGCAACTCGTCAAGCAAGTACTGGTATAGCAGGGGCATTAACTGGAGAGCACCCATATCCGTAAGTATCGTCGCCAAATCGGTAATATGACTACCAGTAGCTGATGCCATGTCGAACAGTGGGCTATCGGCGTAGGCCCGTGTGTGCCAGGATTTGTGACCTCAGTCAATAGCTCGGTTAATGTGCCGGACAGCATTCGAGAGCTGTACATGACAAACTATCTGTATGGATTTTTTTCGAGCGCTCTTGTATTCGTGGCGCTACACGCTATTTTCCCGGTGCGTGTCGTCGATGAGTTTGTTAAGAACGAAATGTCAGCTGCAGAACTGCAACAGTACTACAGCGACCGGTGGGATGTAAGCTTGGCGGAATCGGAGCGGATAGTGGCGAACTTTAGTCAGGAAGAGGACAAGAATGAAGAACGGAGGACGGTCGGTCGTGAAACGGAGACGGGATTTGAAGCAGAAACCAAAGAGATGCGAAGACGGGTGGCTTCTGCAGACGTTTAGAAACGGAGTCAGTAAATTTTGAGATGTAAGACAACCCGTCAGATGTTAAGTGAAAGATCAGTTTTGCCTTTCACTCTGCTGCATATGACGAGTTGGCGGATAAGGGTGACATGTTGCGTTATTTCGACATTTGGGTGAAGCAGCATCCTCGGGGTCCATCACAACAAATAGTCGAAGCCAAAGTACATTTTCGGTTCCAGGCAAGGATAATCCCCGCAACTCACACTCGAGTAAGGACACTGGGCGCCGTTAATTTTTGTAGTCGTGTGGGGATGGCGTCGTTAGACGTGGTCAGCGCTTTCGGCTTGCTGTCCGTTGGGTGGCATCGTCGGCCAACTCTATGTGCATAGCTGTGATCACCGTACCCACAGGTGTCAAAATGAGACCATCCTTGTACAGAATGGGCCAGATGCACATCAGGCAGATTTATCTGCTGATTGAGGAGTTGGCTCTATTGGAGACTTTGCAGTTGGTCGACAGATGTTTATTTGGCGGTGTTGAGCCCACGACCGATGCGTCTTGGTGTTGATGGTTGCAAACGGCTGCCAACGAAGACGGGCAGAGCCGCGCTGGCTGATGAAATTGGGTGATGCAGCCCAATGAATCCAGGTAGGTACCTAGGTAGCCGCCAAGTTTGTTAGTAATCGCCGGTACCTCAGTGTATCCTCATAACTATACCTCCGTACGTTAGGTACATTTTCAAAGGCGCTAAAAGCAGATGGGCTACAACAGGCAGTCTGCTGGGATCCACGAATAATAAGGGTTAACTGATGACAAAGCAGTGCCCGCAATACCAGACAAATTCTCATTGAAAAAAAAAAAGGCCTCAATTGTGGTTGGAAACATTATCTTCGTTACTTGCGGTCAAACAGGGTCTTGTCATGTCGCTGCATCCCGCGCTGCCAATGATTCGTGTCCGCTACTAATAATATTACCTACCCGCTGATCCATCTCACTAACCTGCTTGTCTACTAGACTGTGAGCCGGTCCCGACCTTTGTTCAACAGGCTACAGCCAGTTAGCCAAGTCCCCTTGGGATCCGCCGCCACACTACTCGTGCTAGCGTGGCCACACCAACTGGCTTCAGGTCGTGCGTTAGCCGGCTGGCCGTCTCGTCTTCCCCCCCCTCAAGCCTCCACTCCTCATCCTTCGGCCAACTTTTTTCCCCTCGCCGCTGCATCTTGGCTTCCTTCATACCCGCTGCCTCATCTGCACCACGCCCTTGGAATCCTTCGCCTAACCTTGTTGGCCGATTCCTCTTTCTGCCCCATTGCCTGCCTGCATTGTCCGGGTTGCGTCCGTGCCCGTCCTACACTCTTGTTTCGGCAGCAAACTGCATCTCAACATGCATAGTCCTCCCGCTGAGGTCCCCGAGCCCGGCGAGCCTTCGCCGGCTGATGCAGCCTCAGCTTCCATAGCTCGCCGCCGCAAGTTTACTATACAGAGTAGCTTCGGCCAAGCGCGTGAACGCAGGAGCCGAAAGAATCGTCCCTGCGATGCCTGCCGCCGACGCAAGACTGCCTGCGTCATTACTGACCAGCCACCATGTAAGTCTCTCATGGCCTGCTCTCCGTTTCGGTTGTCATGCTTCATCGCGCGCGACATACTTCGTATTGCGCTAGCTCCTTTCACTATGTTCCGTCACATGGCTAATCTCATTTGCCCATGCAGGTCGCTTTTGTGAGACACGAGGCATCCCCTGCTTGTCTTCCGGCACACTGGCCGACAAGGACGCCGGTGCCACTGCAGACGGTGATCACGCCTCGCCAGATGCTGCATCACCTCATTCAGCCTCCATCCCATCCCCTGCAGACTCAATTCGTCATACCCGCCCAGATCTCTTTCCCAACGCTGCCTCACGCCCGCCTGTAACCTCATGGCCGACGCCTTCGCACGACAGTCCTGGCTCCTCCCACCACGCCTTCTCTCCAATCAATGTCGCCTCGCAGCAGTCCGCAGCCAGAACCCCAGTCCAAGACAGTCCTCACCATTCTTCTCAAGCAACCCTCCCTCCCGCATTCAGTGACAAGGACCGCCCGAGCGCAGTCAAGCTCCCCTCCGCAGCCACCATTACTACATTTACCAAGGGCAGCGCTGAGGGTATGGGCATTTGGCCCACGAATGGCCCTGGGCGTATTCATACCCTCGAGGATAACGTGAACAAGACTGCCAACTACATGGGGCCAGCCGCAGAGCAAGATACCCATGTTCTTGACTCGTTTCGCTACATGATTGTCAGCGAGATAGACGAGATTGATGCCGACTACCTGCAGGTTTACCCAGGCAGCTCACAATCGAACGACCCCCCGGTTCATTTTCTGCTCTTAGAAAATGAAGTACCCGAATACACCAACCGCCCAAAACGAGAAGCATCCTCGGCCATTGAATCAAGAGTCTATCCGTATGGACCCAACCTGGTTCGTCTCTACTTCAAATACGTTCATCCAGTGTACCCTGTCGTTTCCAAGGTTCGCTTCCTACGTCTATACAACTCTAGCAAGGAAAAGATTCCAGCATCGCTTCGTGGCGCTGTTTACGCCTTGGCCACGGTATTCTGGAATAGAGACCCGTCGCTCAAGGGCCCCTGTCCCTGGGAGCAACACGAGTTGCATACTCAAGCACAGAGCTCCTTGCGTTGTGAGCTCGAAAATCCCAATCTCGCCAATCTGCAAGCATGCCTGCTTTTGATTCACATGGCCCCGCCTTGGACCGATACAGTAGAGACGCCCAGCATCTGGATCCTCGCAGCTCAAGCAGTCTCCAACGCGCAGATGAGCGGCCTACACCAAGATCCTTCGAACTGGAACATAGAATCATGGGAGAAAAAGCTGCGCAAAAAGTTGTGGTGGGCTATATACATGGCTGATTGCTGGACTTCCATCTGTCATGGTAATCCGCCTCACATATATCGTGAATCATTTGACACGACACCGCCTGACCTGGAGGACGTCCGCTTCGACGAAGACGTACCGGAGGATTTGAAGCATATGGTCGATCCAGACTCATCGGTGTTTCAGGTAGCTGTTGGTCAACGATTCTTGGAGATGGTTCGCATCACCAGAATTGTGCGCGAAATCATTGATTGCAGCTTGTGAGTTTTCACAAGTACGAAATATGTGATATCAGCTAACATTTTGGTAGTCTTGTTAATCCAAGCGCGCGATATCCCCATGGCCCTGACCATGTTTTTCACACACTGGCAGCCCAGAAAGAAAAGCTCCATGAGTGGCCTGCTCTGCTTCCGCAGTGCTTGTCCACAAGACGGATCAACTCAGCTCCCGCTATCCATAACAACTGTATGCTTCTCTCTATGGCAGACCGCACCCGTTTTCCCGGACTAACTTGCATCAAAGGTCCATTGCACTTGATGTACCACGCTGCCAAAGTTCTACTGTTTCGGGCGATCCTTTCCCCTGCCACAAAAGCAGCTAGAGCAGATCCAAATTCGAGCCTACGTCGGAATTTCCATGAAGCGGTTTACGAAATGCAACAGTTCGCAACCTTCATGGACGAAGTCACAGAAGGAGATTTGCAAGGTTTCTGGGGCCGTCGTAAGTTACCGTAATACCTTTTAGGCCATCAAGCTTCTAACACATTCTCAGTGGGACGGTCTCAACTGATACTGTGTGGCAACTTCATGATCCATCTTTTCATCGTCGCCTCCGGGCCAGACGATATCAGAGTGGCTCACCATGTTCTTCTGAGCTTTCATCAGTCTTTGCAGCGTTTGGCAGCTACGCAATACTATGTCGGAAAGCTACTGCTTCGCCCTGTAGCCTTGCGCGTGGACTCTTTCTTCTCACAGGCTGGTGAGATTATTAGACGCGGCGGCCATGGATATTGGCAGCTGGACTCTCTCAAAATTATCAAAGATGGCACTCTTTAACTTGGAATAGGATTATGGAAACCAGCATCGCTGTGCATACTAATTGGGTCTACAGTACCGGGGGCACTGACGGGAAACAACCTGACAATAGCATAACCAGATATAGAGTGGGAAATTTATGAATACACGACTTGTGACCAGCCACGTACTGAAAGGGAGATGACAATCAGCGAGGATGCGTCTCTCCATACTGCTAGACTAACTACTTAGACCAACGTGCTCAAGAATCACAAGAACATGACTAGCATCCGTGCATAAAAGGTAAAGCGTTGCCTCTCGGGACTGGCTTGCCGAGGGAGCTTCCAAGATAATTTTGGTCGCAGGGTCTCTTACTTTGTGCAGATAGCCACAATTGCCGTCACCGGCACACCGTATCCATTACTTCCATCGACCTGTGTACACGGCACTGTGACATTCGGCGTCAGCTCCCGCACAGCCTGGCCAAATGATGCTTTTTCCTCCTCAGTCCATGTCTTGGAGATGATGCCGAACAGCTCCAGCACCTGGTCAGCGAGGGCGTCGGTAGTGGAAGCTGTATAATACGCATTGCGCAGCTCAATCTTAACGTCTGCAAACCCACCATCATCGCGCAGGCAAGCCTCGACTTGCGCGGGATCAAACCACCTCGGCTCCAACGGCAACTTCATCAGCTCCGCGCCTGGCCGCGCTCTTCGCTGCGCTGGATACAGAATATCATCGACTTGGCCGAGCCGCGCCCATGTTGTGACGACGGCGACGCCGCCCGGCCTCAGCGTGCGGTGCAGCTCGCGCGCACCCGCCGCGGCGTCCGTGTAGAACAAGAGGCCCATGTTGGTGATGCTGTGCGAGAAGGTGCCGTCGGCAAACGTGAGCCTCTCACCCGGCATGACGGCTGCCGAGCAGCGGTCAGTCACGCCGAGGGAGGAGAACTTGGCGGCGCACGCGGCGACCATCTTGTCGACCGGGTCGGCAGCGCGGATCTCGGGCACGGCCCCACCACCGCCGCCGGCGCCGGGGCTCTGCTGTCGGCGGCAACGGGTGATGATTTCTTCGGCCACGATGCCCGTGCCGCAGGCATTGTCGAGGACGACGGCGTCTTGCGGCGCGTCAAAGAGATTCTGGAAAACTTGGAGCTTGAGAATTTGGCGCGCGATGGCGCGGGTGCTGCTGCCGGTCGCTTGCTCGTATGTCGGGGCAATGTTGTCAAAGAGCTGCGTGCTGGCTGCTGAAGCGGCCTTGGTATCCTGTGGTTCGGCAGACATTTTTTTTTTTTTTTTTGCGGACGTGGTGCGAGTGGAAGAGATGAGATTTTAAAAGTAAAGTTCTCGTTCGTGTAGCGCAAGCTGAGGATATTTCACGTTTTAAAAGTAAAGGACCTGAAGCTCCATATAAACGATACTTTTACTTGCCCACCCCTCAATATATTTCGCCGAACTCAGGCTGACCCCGCAGCTGAATACTTTAAACCTACATAGATGCCTGGAGGATGTTCACCAGCGCTTCGTTTATACCCATTGCAGGCAAGTCCCAAAATAAGGCTATTTCTGGTGTAAGTTCAAGGACTTGGAGGATTTAGCGGCTGTCGTGGCTATCATCAGCTGGGGCGTTGGTCGTTTTAGCAAACCAGCGACTAGTTTGCTTTGTTTCTCGTCCAAGGGGCACTCGTTTTGTTTTCATTCTCCTTGAAGCAATCTGTTGTTATCTTCTGTACTTCTGATGTCCACGGTGCCCAAGAATTACTGCGCAGCTGACTGAGCCTCGTGACTGTTCGCATGGACAAGCCTCCACCTGAAAGCGCCCAAGCGATTCGTGTGTCTGCCGTACACCATCATCTACCAATGAAAGATAAACGCAATACACAGTGCCATAAACAGATATATTGCATAGCTGGCCTCTTGCGCCAGGTTTGAGTTCCGCTCGGCCTTGAAGTCTGCGCTTCGAGGCCGAGTCCGTATTCCCAACTCGTCCGTCGCCTCGACACAGGGCTCGCGACTTGCATGAGGCTATGCGAATCCGTAAGACAGTTTCAGCGCAGTGCAGTAGCAGCGCCTTCTGGTGCTTCCCCGCGAAGATCGTGTCTAGATGCGTCAGCTCATGCAGCCGCTCAACGCCACAAGCCGAACGGGATGGGGTAGAACCGGGATTTGCCGGCGCGTGCTGTTAAGACTCCTTCTGTACTGTTCTTCGTAGCTCTCTCTGCATCAAGGTTGTAGGAACCGGGCAGCAGTGCGCTGTTGCCGACTTCAATGGACAAGTGTATGATGAGCGGTTTTCTGATACCCTTCAACGTGTGCATCACTCCCCTTGCATCGCGCAGTCTTTTCCGAGACTTCAATTCATCTGCCATGTCACAGAGCCTCGGGATAGTTTTCAAGACCCTAGCCCTGGCCGACAAGCTCTGCCAGTAGGGCGTGGTCAGGGCCGGATACTATACTGATGAGAGGCGTCGCGCCGCATCCAGAGCGGTATTAGCACCGATAATAGAGTAGATAGACTGCATCTAGTCATTAAAGCCTTCTGGGTATCACGGGACTGATTCGAAATGCTGTTATTGAAGGGTTTCGAGTATAACATCATGGCTGAGCTCTGAGGATGGTGCCGTGAGCAAAGTCTGCAACAAAGTCTGTGGACACTGCAGCTAGGTATTTCAGAGGTAACCTGACAGAAGGGCATAATATGTTAAATTCCAGGTATTTAAAACCAAAATTCTTGAACCCTTTGTTGATGAAGTCGATTTGGATTGTCTGGCGCTCCAGTGTTCCCTCTGTCTAACCTGCCAGTCATCACCAGAGGCTGCGATTCGACTATGTCAAGTACGCATGTCAACATTAGTTTAAGGAAACTCGAGTTGCTGGTGGAAGTTTTCAAAGCATCATTTGCATACCTGACGTCACTAACTACTCGAAAATAGGAGGAAAGTCTGCTTGAGCTTGCAGAGGCTACTGAGCGTTTGCCAATGGTTGTGAGTGGTCTAATGAACGTGTATAAAGGTTTGGTTCAAGAGAAATAGTTTATAGTATCTGTAAATGTTTTTTTTGTTTTATTCTTGAGGCACCTATCCTCGGGTTAAAAATATTCGGTGTTGAGTGAGTACTGTCGAGCATTTGTTGTCCATGAATATAGAAGAATCCTCTGCTGTCAAGGTGGGTGTCCAGAGCTTCACATTTCACAAGTGAAGGCTTGTTATTATTCAATGCCACCAGGAAACTAGATGAAAGAAAACGAATCTTCTTGTTCTTCCTGTAGCGTTTTGCATTTCAAGAGGTCGCGAACGTCGAGCCCTCCACAGATATCAATGGCACTCCCGTTCCACTTCACGATGTGACAAGTTGTACGTAGTATAGGCAGAATAATCTCGCTCTCTATTCTTCTTTGCGGCCGGCTGCTGCATAGTTGCGAATTAAACATTGCTGTGCCTAATGAGAGGGTAGTTTACTCTGTTTGGCATCGGTGATCTCACTCAGGCCGCTTGTACGGCGTGATCCCATGGTCAAGGGAAGCAAGCGACATTATGTTACGAAACAGCGCAGAGATTCACAACTACTACATGCTCTTATGAGGGGTATTATGTATTCGTCGCCGTAAGCTTCTTTAGTCGATATTCCGAGTTACTTTGCGTCTACACAGCGTGCAGTGTCCAGCTTGTCTCGTCGTCTTTTTGTCCTCAACATGATCCTCCAAGGGTCGAGCTGAACCCATGCTAGTGGGAATAATTCCAATGTTTAATCAATATCACAAACCTGTGTTGAGATACCCCCAGGATTTGCACCCGTCCGCAATTGATCGGATACAAACAATGAGAGTGAGATGAGACGAACTTTCGAGAAAACGAAAACATAGCTCTAGGATCCGGAATGTTTCTAATCCCCACTAGCGAGGCCAGACAACTGACGCGGGTGCTTCCGCATCACTTTAGCGGCCGTCGGGCCCCCCCCCCCCCCCCCTCTTTGCCTGACGGGAGGAAGTGATGGGGCCATGTTGCATCGCTGGTAGCAAAGACAGACAATTAGATCTGTCCATCCGCAGAAGTCTCCTCAGCATCAAGAGTCCAAGCGTCCGAGCTTCGCTACGAGGCTGCCTTGAACGCGGGCGCAAGCCATGCACCGTGGGGATGTCTCAGTTTCCACCGTGGGACACACCGGCCGCCAGGAGTAGCCGAAATCCTCGTTTTCGTGCCTCCTCGCGCTCTTCCCTCTAAATGCAGCGGCCTGACCTTGAGGGAGGTGACCTGATGATGCATGAATTCTGTAACGGCTGGGAAGAGGAAGGATCAGTCGTCGGGAACTCAAGAGGTCTGGCCCCCGGCCGAGCCACATCATGCCATGCTCCTCGTCTGTCTTTGTAAGGATGACGGCGATTGTTCTTTTTTTTGCAAAGCTTATTGGACACATTCGTTTTGGTGGCACGTTTTGGCAGCGGCTGGAATGTCGGCGCGACGCCTCTTGGTTGACCGAACTCAAAGGAGCGCCCGAGGTGTGATTTCATGCATAAGCCCACCTTGTGTGATGGGTCATAAGCGGGAGGCTATACATGTGTTTGCTTTCAAAGTGGCCTCAGAACCAATGTACATGTGGTGGCATTTCCGCATATGTTTCCATGACAAATCTATCTGACTTGCGTCCTGGACAAGACTGTCCTTTGCAAAGTGTCACTTGCAGCAGGGATTGAATGACCAAGTCTACCAAGTCTATGAGCAGGATCCTACATGGACTTGTCACTCACTCATATTGACAACCGGCAAGACCGTTTATCCTCGTTTTAATCATTGCTTATCAGTCGGTCAGTGCGTAAGGAGGCTGGATTTGAGCGTGGGTTATATCGAATACTTTATCCGTACATTTGGTTACCAGTATGACGGAACGGGGCGCGGGGGTGGTGAGACGAGGGGTGTGTGTGAGAAAAAGCCTCAATCGAATAGCAGCCAAGATTAAAAACATGATTTAGGTGGAGGGTGGTGGTACCGTGCCACGGACTTGTTCCTTGGTGCGGCATGGGCAGGCAGTGAGGATATGCTGGGCTCACAACAACATCGTTGGGCTGCCAGAGCGGGTATGGGATCCCGGCCCTGGCCGCATTGATTGGAGATTGATACAGCTGATTTGAAAAACCACGACTGTCATGAGGTATCTGGCCCGGCCCTGTCGGTCACACTGACCACCTTTCTTGCCATCGTGTGGGAGGGCCACCTGGGTGAGACATTGGCATTCCTAGCGCACCAGAGGCGTCGGCTTGGCTGGACTTTGTGTGTGCATATCTGACAGGAAAGTAACTTTGTATTGTATTTGAGTGCTCAACGTTTCGACACGAAAAGAAAGTTGGGATGAACCCCAGCATTCGAGACTCGGCAAGAACTAAAAGGGCCGATTCAAACGACATCATCGCACAATGAACATGTATTGGCTAGAGCAAACTATCGGGAATAGCACAATAATGCAGTCGTGTGCCGTCCATGTCCGAAATTCGTGAGCCTGGACTCGCGGTGATGACCAACTAACACCACCGAGTGGCACTCACATGACGTGAAGAATATCCTCTCATGACATCAAAATCACAAGTGGGGAGCCACGGACCCATGTATACATATGCACATGAGCTTAGCTGATTCATACCCTCTGATATTCCGGAGGCGAGGAGTATTGGATGGCGGAGGAATGTTGATGGATACTGTGAGACAACACTGTGAGGCCACAGGGGAGACTGGGAGACTTGTGCCATTCTATTCTTCGTTCTTGGCAGCATCGTCTATTTCTCTACCGATGCGCTGGTCGAGCAACTCGTACGGGTTGCCGTTCCGGCTGCATGCTGAGCTTGGACTCGTCATCCTCCAGCTGGCCTCGGCGATCCCAGCGGTACACCCATGATCATCAGCTAGACGAGCTGCAGTGACCCTAGCATTCAACTATGCAAAGCATGGAACTTGTCTTTGATACGAGATTTGTGAGGTGCTGGGGACACTACGTGGCCGGTTTGCATTGCTCGCATTTGCGTGCGGAGAGGGGGGTCGCGCCGCCTCGCCTCAGACTGTGCTTGTTGGCACACGGTCAAGAACTGCCGCAGCGTGCGGTGAAGATTGCTTTGGTAGCACTTGTACGGATAGAACCAGCCTAGAATAACCCGGGAACGTTGCGCTCCAGATGGCATTGATTAAGGTTAGGTGGTGTCACAGGCATCTACGACATGTCTAAGGGACCTGGAGCAGCTGCCGGCTTTCTTCTGCGTCGACGAGATCCGATATTTATTAAAAGATGAGCGGCTACGTCAGACTAGCACAAGATGACCAGTGACTTGGATGTTTTTGACTTGACACCCGACTCGCTCCAACGTGTTGTGGCTTGCGGACGTTGATACTCGTTCGAGACATATGTGACCACACAGCAACAATAGCCACGGACGTGGCGGTCCATTTGACGACTAGCATGCGAGAAGTCCACCTTGCGGTACAATCCACCCTACTTACCCATGGAGCAGAAGCAAGATATTACATGCTGCGCTGCAACTCGTTGCAAAACCCGAAAGAAGAGTCGTCGTATCTAGGGTAGGACGCCAATGCCAAGATGGCTGACAGGCACTCGAGCAGGCAAATAACCAAGTTGGCGTGGCTGAGGAGGGAATAATTGAAAAGAGTCTAGAACAGACGAGGATTATTTTCTCGGCATTTGCGTACTTGAAGACCCATGAGCATTTACCGCGCCCTGTTGGGCCTTTGAGAGGGCTCGCGACTTGACAAGGCTACGTACGGCAGTGTGGGCAGTGTGGAAAACAAGCTTGGATGGAAAAGACGCCTCACCGCAGCGACCGTAAAACAAGAGTGCGCTTAACCAATCTGGCGGGCTCGGGCAAGAATGCAATCACACCCGGGGGGGGGG
>JAAHCF010000341.1:0-39335 GCA_038367545.1 Beauveria asiatica | reverse complement strand
GTTTTAACTTTCCTTATTAAAAAAAAAAAAGGAAAAAGAATAAAGAGAAATTAAATAAAAATAAAATATCACGTAAAGTGCAAATATGTGCCGACAGTCTCTTGACCGCTCGTAAAATGTTCGGAGCTGCGAGGGGAAAAACAAGGCGCGCTGGAGCCCGGAAGACCCCGTCGAGCGAAAACCGGAGACGGAGACAGATGACAAGATGAAAATAAAAGACAGAGAGAGAAAAAAAAAAGCGGCAAAAAAAAAAGAAAGAAGAGAAAAAAAGAGGAATCGTGATGCGCATAAATCAGCTGTCACGCCACATCGAAAATGGACAAATAAACGACGCCACAGTGCGGGGAATGCTCTCGGCCTGGTATGCCGCCTCGAGCACTTACACAGGCTAGTTACACCGTTGCACGCACATAGTTTACTTAGTACAGTAACTAGTTAGTTAGCAACTCGGGAACCGGGAGCCGGCATTGTACAGGACCCCCCCCCTCCTAAACCCCTCTCCTGCTAGACAGAAAAGGCCGTGGGTAAAAGATTAATAGAACGAGGTTATATAGCGGGGAGGGGCGCCTTCTGTGTCATACCGATGAGAGACGACGAGTCGTTTGCTATCAGCTCGACCTTGGCGTTGTGCCCGTTGTCTTGCGCATGGTATCGAATATAATAAGGCCTGATGAATCACCAAGTATTAAGTAATAGGTGGTTCCACCTTTTGCTGCGTGAGACATGGCATGTTCAAGGGCCCTGGCGAGTTGCCTGATGTTTATCTATGCGCGTCGGAGATGCGATATAAAACGTAGATGAGATCTTAATATAAAGACTAAGTATTTTTCTTTTTCTTTTTTTTCTTTTTTCTTTTTTTTTTATTTTTTTTTATTTTTTTCTTTATTTTTTCCTTTTTTTCCACGATTTCCTTCTCACAGACTGACAGACCTTAAGCAAGTGCCCTTTAGCCGGCCAACCCCTCTCTCGCTCCAAGGGAAGGCCCGCCTACATTCAAGCGACTGCACGCCACAAGTCAAAACAGATTCTCATGCAGCAAGCGAGCATAGTTACGAATTTCACTTTAACAAACCCCTCGCACGACTGATTTAGCACATGACATGACGGATGGCCGCTGATCCGGGGTTTGGTTAGTGTGCGCCATGGACTAACTGCCGCGTTCTCTTTCCCCCCGCGTCATGCATCTATCTGCCTTGCCCTGGGAATGGGTGGTTTTTTTTTTTTTTTACCCTCTCCAGAACAAGATGCCGAGCGAGAGAGAGAGAGGGAGAGAGAGGATGCCCGTGTGCCAAGAAGCTTATAGGATGCGACGCTATGTATATGCCGAGTTTTGCAGTCGTCGAACAAGGTTTTTTCACCCCGTGGGGAAATAAAAAAAAAAAGCGTGGGTTGAACGAGGAAGGGGCTGCACAAGGGTATACAATTTGGACAAGCATGTTTGTATTATTGACAAGTGGGTGACGAAAGACGCCATCCATCTACTCGTCACTATCATAATCGTCTTAATCTTTCTTCTTTGTTTTCTTCGGATTCTCATTGTTCAACTGGTTTTCTTCACATTCTCTCGTTTAATATCTTCTCGGTTATTGATAACGCAAAATCTCCTGCAAACCCTGACCATCTACTTGTCGCGACCTTGTTCGTCCCTCGCGGACTGGTCGTCAGGCCAGCGACGGTGACCCAGTTATCAGATCCAGCACAGTACTATACCGTCAAAAGCTACAAGTCTTTTTTTTTTTCCAGATTTGAAGCTGGGAAGCCGAGTACCCTTGAGATGCCGTTCAAATGAGCAAGTATGTTTCGGTGCTAAACTTGTACGAATGGTAACTGGCTGCCACTGATGGACTGCATGAGCATTGGCTCCTAGCCTGATTGGCCAACTGTGGACTACATTTCTCATAAATCGATATACAGGAATGTATGTAATCCCCTCGTTTGACATGATGTCTTTGGCAAATGATGATTGCGGCCCAGCCCGGGGCGGCGCAATCATGCTTGGTAACACAGTCGTGTAATCAAAGTCAGACGCCGTCCTTTACGACTAGTTGGCTCCCATGCTTGTACTGACAACAACGACATGACTGTATCGAATTTCTCTTGGACGGCATCTTGCCCGCGACACACTGCAAGTGTAGGGCATGTCTCAGTGGCGCATGTGCACTCTCAGCCGCTGGCACAATTGATACAGCAGACGCTCGCAACAGCAACGCTGCTGCGATTCTACCTCTCCGCATGCATCAAGCTCTCATAAAACGTGGCTTCTAAACGGCCATAGTTTACTGCGCTGAATGCTGGTCATTCACTTGAACGTCAACATGCTCGCGCGACAACCACAGGCGCACACAAGCATCGTCTTGTCAGAGACTGTATTGACAATCTGTTTTATATTTTTATCCTGGCGGCTCGCTATGTAATTGAAAGAGTCGTTCTTGCAGGACACACATATTCTTTCTGTCCGCGTCGTCCGATGCTCCATTTGGTATCTTTTGCTTGTACTCGTCCAATCCGCTCTCCTTTCCCATCTCATCCTCGTCGCACGAAAAAAAAAAAAACTTGAGACGTTTTTCCATTTACGCAGCAGCAGGCACCTCGACAGACTGCTCAACGCCGTCAGCCTTGGCCGAGTTGACCTTTTTGCCCGTCTTGGCAATCTTGGTCAGGACCGTCTCGTAGGGCAGGTTGGTGACGACCTTTGCGCTCTGATTCTCGAGGTTGACTTCGTAGCTCTCGACGCCTAGCGGAGACAAAAGTTGAACTAGCTGTTAGCCGTGGGATACATGGCGCAAAAGAGACCGAGAGGAGGTATTTGGGGGGGGGGGAGGAAACGCACCGTCAAGCTTCTTGAGGACGCGGTCGATGGCGCCGGAGCAGCCACCGCAGGACATGGTGACGTTGAACTCGTAGGTGTGGGAAGCCATGGCGCTGGAGTTGTGTGCTGTTTGGTGATGATGCGGGGTGGATTTGGAGGGGTAAGAGTCTGGTACTGATGAAGCTCTGAAAAAAAAAGTTGGTTAGATGAGCAGCTCGGGTGTAGAGGAGAGGATGTGTTTCTATTATACGTACTCTTGGGCAGAATGGGAGGATGCAATGGCAAAAGGACAAAAGGGCCGGCTGGATGGCTGTGATTAATTAATAATTCCCCCTCAAACGGCCCCAAGGCAAGTCGTGACGCTACGGGGCCGATGGCGCGACACAGTGTCTAAAAAGACTAGACCGGCAAGTACCACATTGGTGTGTCTGCCTGGAACGAGATACCTGCCCCGCATGTACCTTGGCGACAATTGTGCCTGGCACAAATCGCGCTCTCCCGCCAAACGTCAAAGCTCGGAAACTTGCTCACTTTCTCTGCGGCGTCTGCGGCTGTGCGACATGACTTGTTTCTCCCTTGTCATCACGCTCGAGTCTCGATGGTGGCTTTTTGTTTGTTTTGCATATTTCTCGTTACAGACAAACTCATTTCTTTCCCACCCATAGATCCCTGATTCACAAAATGCAACGCTCGTGATGTAATATCCCGCGGCCCGCTGCCGTTTTCCCGCGCCACCGCATAAACCACGCAGCGAATTTATCGAGGTTGGGAATATCATGTGTGGAACTGCGCCGCGAAACGTGCTCGTCGCAGCACACAAGTCACAGCCACCAGAGTAGAGTCTCGCGCTTGTTTCCGACCGTCTCGACACCAAAGCTTTCTTTTCCTTCGCGTCGGCAGCAACGTCTTTGTGTATTTCTAATTGATTCCTCTCACCAGTGGTAGTCGTCATCATTGGCAGCACAGCAAAGGAAAGACGGTTCCACGCTTGAAGCCGCAGCATCAAGGAAAGTTGCAGGGCGCGATTGACGCAATGAAACTGTCGTTTCCGCATCATCATCATGAATGACAGTTTGCGGAAAGGCACAAGAGCGTGGGGGTAAGAAGCATTGCCGCCAACCCAAGCCGTCAAGTATTACTCAGTAGATTGATTCTCACGAGCCCAAGAAAGTGTCCCATGCAAAGAGATGTACAACTCAGACATGTCCTTCCACAGGCTCCATCTTTTTCGCCGCGGGACAGACAGCGTTGCATGGCACGAGGGGCAGTGTGAATGTGCCATCATAATCATCCCTAACATGGTCTGGAAGCTCACTCAAAGCCAGCACATCATGAATCTCATCCTGCCAATCGGTCAGGTATCCCCTCTCCCAAAAGACCGACTCGCCACCAGTTGGATCCCTGATGCACATGGTGACAAGCGGCCCCTTGCCCTCGTCTTCATCGTCGTCGTCGTCGTCGTCGTCATCTTCATCTTCATCATCTTCATCATCTCCATCGTTATTGGTGCCATCCTTGGCCGCCTGCGCTCGCTTCTCCTGCCTCTCTTGACGAGATTTGTCCCGCTCCGCCTTGATCCTTTCCGTGTCTTGCCTCCTTCTGTCAAGCTCCTTCTCCGTCAGCTTCTCGCTGATTTCAACGTGATCCCATCGCGGCACAAGCACGTTCGTCACCTGCGTCTTAGGCTGGCCGTTGCGCTGCACCGTCTGGTATACTACCTCGGGTTTCCAGTCCTTGGTGGGTAAGTCGTTCCAGATGCAGGCGACCTGCTTGATGTTGGGCAGCAACTGTAGAATTCCGGCAAACGCGTCGACGCTCTGATAGACGGTAAAGGCCGGAAGGGCTAGGTTTTTGATGGTCTTGCCAATATCAAGGACAGACTCCTGCTGCTGATGTTGGTCTTCCGGGTCGTCGCTGTCCAACGGCCCCATCATGTGTGGCATATACAGACGATCGCAGAAGCGTCTCCAGAAACGGCGGTCCACGTAAAGATGGTCGCGTTCGGGGTCGTACTTTCGCGTGTACGGCGGGAGGCCGTCTTCGGTTAGGGCGAAACCGGTGTTGATTTCGTCTTTCGCAATTGTGTTGCGCAGAAGCTGGATGTCATGTTTTGCAAGCCAGCGCAGAGTGATGTCGCGCGCCTCACGGTTAACTAGTAGTAGAGGTGCAACATAAACGGGAATGACAACCTCATCATCCCAAACGGGTTCCTGGGTGTATGGATTGCCTGGTTCGAACTCGCCCATGTCGGCATAAAAGTCCTCTGCTTCGGCGTAGTCGTCTTGTTCGTCGTCGTCATCGTCGTCGTCGTCGCCATCGTCGTCATCTTCATCTTCATGATCTCCTCCGTGTTGCTGATTGTCCTCACCATCTTCACCATTTGCATCCGCCCCAACCTGGTCTCTAGCGTCTGCTGCGGCTTCTTCTCCAGCTTCTGCTCGCGTTTCAACGTTGCCCGCTCCTTCGCCCTCGTCTTCCGCCAATCTGGCGACGCCATTGCTCGGCAGCGTTGCCGGCGCAGCCGTCACCAAATTGCCGTTTTCGTTCTGTCCCGCGAGTTGATGCAGCGCAAGTTCCCGAATCTCCTCCAACTGGTCATCCGATAGGAGTTCGTCAATGTCGTTTTCGTCGAGAAGCATATCCTCATCATCATCCTCTTCCTCTTCCAACATCCACGGTCGCGAGGTGCGAAACGGCACCATGGTGGGGTTGTCGCCATGCTCGCCAAGGGCCAATGTCCAGATGGCATGGCGCAGCTCCAAGGGGAGGCGAGCAAAGGAGATGCTCATGGTATATTGCTGGTAGCAAGGGCGTCAAATTGCAATGCTATGTAAACGTGAGAAGAAGAAGAGGGCTGATCGACGGTAGGGAAAACAGAGTGCACGCTGTTGGTGGCAGCACGCAACTAATTAATGAAAAAGAGGGGCTGATTGCCAGCGCGAAGTGGGACGCGACGCGCGACGCGCTCATGGGTATGAGATCAGCGATCCACCACGTTCGAGCATTGATTTTGTTGTCTATATTGCCTATACCGACACGGAATTGCAAGTACAGTCTCGTTTCTTGGGTATCATTTGCTTGCTTTCATTTTGAAAACATGCCGGCTTTCTAATGACACGTCACTCGAATTTTCAGGGCGTTGACTTGCTTCGGAAGATGAAGAATGACACAGGAAAGTAAAGCCAATGCTGAACATGTCGTGAGTTGTCTACTTATTTCTAGTGTGGGAGTTGACGCAAGGCATGGCAGGCACATTGCGTGGTAAATACATGTTTGTCAATTTTTTTTATTTTTTTTTTTTTTTTCAAAAAAAAAAAGTCATAAGTTTCATTCAACTAAATATGGTGTACATGATATATCCCAGGCCGCTGACTATACAGAAAAGGGGTGCCTTGTTATTTTTCCGCTTCTTCCAACTCGTCATCGTGAAGCGCCTTTAGAAGTTGGCAGTGACCTTTTCCTCAGTGTCCTGCAGCGCCCAGGCGCTCGAGTACTTCTTGGAGCGAACAGAGGTGGCTTGGGCGGCGGTGAAGCCCTTGGCCTCGACGGCCGGGTTGTAGCCGAGCTTGTTGATCTTGCCAACCTCGTCGTTGGACAGCTTAGGGGCGACCTTGCCGTCGGCGCGGGCGAGGACGCTGACAACGACGGCGCCGCCGAGGCCGAGGTTGTGCTGGAGGGCGTACTTTGTGTCGGGGACCTCGCGGTTGTTGGCCCAGCCGCGGAGGTGCCAGACGAGCTCGGCGGCCTGGGCGATGCCGGTGGCGCCGAGGGGGTGGCCCTTTGAAATGAGGCCGCCCGAGGGGTTGACGAGATACTTGCCGCCGTAGGTGATGTCGCCGCGGCGGACCATCTCGTGGGCCTTGCCGTGCTCGCAGAGGCCGAGGGCGTCGAGGACGAGCATCTCGTTGGCGGAGAAGCAGTCGTGGAGCTCGACGACCTTGACGTCGTTGGCGGTGATGCCGGCCTGCTTGAGGGCGACGTCGGTGGCGTGCTGGGTCATCTCGAAGCCGAGCAGGTCGATGGAGCTCTTGGAGAAGAGCGAGGGGGCGTCGGTGGCGAGGCACTGGCCGGCGATGAGGACGGCCTGGCTCTTGAGATGGGGGCGGGCGTCGAGGAACTCCTGGGAGACGAGGACGGCAGCGGCGCCGCCGTCGGACGTCGGGCAGCACTGCAGCTTGGTGAGGGGCTCAAAGATGGTGGGCGACTTGAGGATCTGCTCCTGGGTGTAGACTTGCTGGAACTGCGAGTAGGGGTTGTTGGGGGAGTGGGCGTGGTTGATGCGGGCAATCTCGGCAAAGTCTTCGTTGGTGGCGCCAAACTTTTCGCGGTACTCGCGGCCGCCGTTGCCAAACATTTGCGGCGCGCCGGGGGCGGGCTCGAAGCCGCGCGTCTCGACCATCATGTTGACGGTGGTGCCGAGCGGGTTCTCGCGGTCGTTGAAGAAGGACTGGAGCGAGCCGGCCATCATCTTCTCGAAGCCGACGACGAGGACGCAGTCGGCGGCGCCCGAGGCGACAAAGGTGCGGCCCATGGCGAGGCCAGTGCTGCCGGTCGCGCAGTTGTTGTTGACGTTGTAGATGGGCACCTTTGTCATGCCAAACTGGTAAAAGACGCGCTGGCCGCAGGTCGAGTCGCCGTAGCAGTAGCAGGCCACGCCCTGGTCGACATCGTCGTAGTTGATTTGCGCGTCGAGCAAGGCCTTGACGCCGGCCTCGAAGCCCAGCTCCGTGTAGTCGACGTTGCCGCGGGGCTTGATGAACTTGGTCATGCCCACACCGAGGATGTAGACGGGGGCGAGTTGGCGAGGCATGGTGGATGAGTGTGGTTGGTTGGTAGTGGTGGTGGTGAAAGGTTGTGGAGGGCAAACAAGGAGATGAGGGGGTATACGGAGATGAGGTGGGGGGGGAGGGATATCACAGATTCACAGAGGTATAGACAGAAAGACGTTGATGGGGGATGAAAGAAAGTGAGACGAGGCAGGGTTAGGATGGAGATATATATGAAGCCGGGTGGGCTTTAGCCTCGGAACCGATGCATGGCTATGTCAAGTAGCACTGTAGCAGCAATGGCTGGCTGGCTGGCTGGCTGGCTGGCTGGCTGGCTGGCTGGCTGTATGAACTTTGGCAACTAGGCGGGGCCCCGGAACGACGAGTAGTTGTGGAGACTGTCAGATGTGATTTTGGGCAGGAAATTTGAATACGGGGTTTATGCTTGTCTGACTTTTCCGGTGGCCATGTTGGATATATCTTTTGCGCGCATCTATTTTGAATGGGCAACCAGGACGAGACCAACTTTCTCAGTGGCCAACGGCTGTGCTGAAAGCCATTCCGACATGTTCACTGTGCAGCAAAATCAACCAAGACTTCTTGTTTTGCCCATGGAGTTTCCAGGTCGCCTCCCCGCACTTGTTCTAGTGCCACTGATTATTAGTGGCCAGAAATGACTGGGTTGGGGGGGCTTGGCCGAAGGGGGGCGCCGCCAACAAGGTCGCCAGGCCAAAACTCTGGGGGAGCATATAGCCGCTTTTCATAGGTACCTAGTTATGGTAACCGAATGGCCCAGGGTTGACCGACGGAAACAAAGACTTGTGAAAACACGCTAATAATAATGATGAATCGTCATCATGTGAATGCATCGCTCCCTCGTCCCAAGTGGCTGATTTTTCATCTTTTTTTTTTCTTCACTTGTTATCTGTAACAAGGTTCTGATTTTGGTTTCTGCTTCTGAAATAAAGAAAACGTCAATTGTCTCGTCTATATAGCCGCAGTGGCAACCCGTTATGACGTAGGTACGTGCCCTACCAGACGGCCTTTGCTGATCAGTCAGCGCTCCGGTAGTTCATACCGAGGTCCGGCCCATCGGCCGCCACAGCAACCCACCAATTGCACCGCACAGGCTACATGCCTTGTGAGCATGGCCTGATGCAGTCGTGGCACATTTGCACAGGTGCATCGGTCAAACGCCTATTGTTTTTCCAATAATGACTTGATTCCGATACTCGTCAAAAACGCCAAGATTTCCCTTTTTTTTTTTCCAGACTTGGGTAGAATCTCGCGTTGCTGCACAAGACGCAGGCAGGGCTGGACGGTAACGAACCACTGTCCCGAACGAGACACCAGGTCAAGTGTCCTGAGATGATCGATGAATCGCCCATCGATCGTAGATCAGGGATTGATAGATGGATCAATGACCAGGGTGACCATGGCCATATAGTTAGGAAGGGCTATTCTATTAGGTCGTTAGGAAGTTTAGATCTCTTCTAATCCATCTAAAAATAAATTCGACTTTAAAAAAGTACTAATTATTATAAAAAAAAAGGTAAATTATTATAATTTATAATTAATTATATATAAAAAATAATTATAAAAAAGTAAAAATTATCATAAAAAGTTATTAAAGAAGGACTTTCTTTTTTTAGTAATTAATAAGGTTATTATTAAGAACTATTTTCTATTCCTCTACTCTAGCGATCCTCTTACTATCTATCCTTCCACCTTTAAGCTAGCCGCACTCTCTAACAACCATAAACCAGTGTATGATTTCTCGGCCTACAACCACTAATTCTTCTAAGGGAAAAGCAACGGCCTAAAGCCTAGAAATACACCCTCAATGCCGGGCGGAACATGGGCCGAGTACCTCGTCATGTATAGGCTGGTCAGCCCATAACCGGTAACATTGACCGATTCCAACGACTGGTACGATTTCGAGCCGTACGGCCCATACGTTGTCTTGTTTGTGTGAAACGACAACTGGCTCACTTTCTGGCCAGCTCCCAGCTTGACGCTGTCAATCACCTCGTGAGCCTTCAGGTCCTCCTCGGACTCTTCACCGCCAGTCTTGGATCCAAAGAGGCGTCCCCAGGAGCTGCCGTATTTGAGCTGGATGCCGTCAACCGCATCAAACGCCCGTACGCGAATACCAGTTATCGGGTCACCGCGCGAAGTGACTGGCGGCGGCGACGAAGCTGACCACGGAACCTCATCCGCGTATCGTCCGATTGGTCCCACGAAAACCTCACGGTCGACATTTTTCAGGGCGGTAGAGCTGGCTTTGGACTCTCCGGAGAGATACGGCCACAGTTCGGCAAAGTTCAAAGCACTAAGCACCATTGTCGTGTCGTATTGAGCCAACGCTGCAGACTTGCCGGCCTCTTGACCACCTTTCTGAGTAGACCAGTTGGGATAATCCTTGGGATTTGCCTGCACCTTTTCTCGGCCCTGAAGATAGATTTTTTTGACGTAGCCAGGATAGTTCGAGTTGGCGCGTCTACTGAGTGCAGCCGGCTGTGCGACCATGTCCGCGAAAGCCTCTTTCCAGGTAGCCAGTACCTCGGGCGACAAACCATCCGCTTCACCGTCTTGAATGGCTTGCCGCAGAGTCTCGAATTCGTATGCACTATATTCACTGCTCCTGACAAAGAGTCTCGAATTCTGTTCCAAAGCTGCCTTGGAGGCCGTGAGTTTCTTAAACTCGGGCCTCAACGTGTCATCGATGTAATCTTTCGTGAAGCCCCAATCAAGACCATGCTTGATACCATCCGCCAATAGACTCAGGTGGATGTTGGCGACATGCGCAAACATCGGAAGCGCCTGTACAGCATAGTCGTCCAGCTGAAAGTCCGGCACGGCAGATCGAACGACAGTCAGAAAAGCAATGTGATGCTGGCGCAGTGCCTCACGCTGCTTGGTCTTTGCGCCGCCGCTGGCCTTGTTGTAGCTATTCACGACCGAGGTATACGATTCCATGTTGCTTTCGAGGCCGCTGATACGACCTTGTAGTGTTTTTAGATGGTATTGCGCAATCTTGTCGTCGACGAGATGCTCGATGCGTTCGTGCAGCGCATTCCAAATGTCCTTGGAGTGCAGCGGGAAAACAGCTGCGCCAATGAGCACGACCAACGATGACAGCAAGGGGCCAACCACGGGCACAAAATCGAGTCCGATCGCCATGACAGCCATGACATACTGAGCCACGGCATTAATATCGCCCGTGTCAAGTTTGACGCCGCTGGTGGAAGCGCCGAGGGCCTTTGTAGCCAATTTGGTGGCAAGCTCAACGTCGAATCCCATGTTTGGGAGAAAGATGGCCTTTGTAATGGGTAAAGAAGGAACAAAGTAAAAAGGGCGGATATGGCCAATTTCGAATTCAAATAGCCAATCTTGAGGCTTCTTGTATAGCTTGCAGATGGAGACAAACAAGAGGCGAGACCATGAGCTATTAAATAGTAATATCCATCATCTAAAGAACTTCTTGAGAGACTATGTAGCGAGTGCATACTGACTGAATGCGTTCAAGCTTTCGGCCTCATTAGCTACTTTACTCTACTACCAACTGCCGGCCTGCGAGCAATACATCCGTAGTTCCCGAGCCAGGATGCAGATAATCCGTGCGTGTGAGTCTGCGCAGTACGTACACGCCGCAAACACCATGTTACATTGAAGCCTCGCTCCTGCGCTTTCTGGCTAGCTGCCACAACCGCACAGCCTCGAAAAGGGCCGAGTTCCTGGATCCAATCTACGAACCGGGCCACGGCAAAGATCCCGTCAATCACCCGTCGGGAACTCCCACCGCTGATTAAGCGGGTCGCACGAGAGACAAAGATCCTGCCCATCAATCAGCCTGTAGGGGAGCTCTCTGAACCAACAACTTTCATTGCCGAATCCAGGAGCTTCGACTGGGTCAAAATTACGTTTCTTTTAGTAATTCGCGGAACTTTCGACTAGTTCCTTGGCAATCATACTTTATTAACTAGTCCGCAGTATTGTATTAAGCGAGAAAGCCGCTGTATTCGACAGGGTGAAGGTATTCCCAATTCCATCCGATTCAGCTCCCAGACCAATCACCACCTAGCGTCCCGTCTCCTCTTGGGCGCTCGTCACGTAATTGGATCGTTCAATAGCCTATTCCCGGTTCTTGCTCAGACATCCGAGCCAATCCGATGCCGGCTTGTCCCTCGTGGATGGATACCCGACCTTGACCTTGAGCGCAGTTGCCAGTACCCAACTATGTAAATAGCACGTTCCGATGATTTGGGTTTCGGGTCGGTGACGCACAGATGCATCATCCGGCCCGCTGCAGATAAAAGGCGCCAGCACGCCGCACTCCGGGGAGATGAGTTGTATTGTGAAATAGCCACGTGCCATTTGTCGCGGCTTCGGTGATTCGGCGAGCTTGTCGTACCTGGAGGCCGGAGAATCGGACACGGGGCCATCGCTACCTTCGCATTGCGTGATCTCATGAACATATTGTCTTCAATTAGTGCAACGTCACATTCAGAATGCATCAATGCGTTTGTACACGACTACCCCGGTTTCATCACTTGGGCCTAGACGCATCATTGTTCATTCCTTCTCCAACACAGCCTCAAACCTTCTTTGCACAGTCATCCTTGGCAGATAAAATCAATCATGACCAAGCTTTTTCCATATGCATACAAGAGTCGATAGATAGCAAAATGCAGTACAAGGGAACTCGGTACGTCACCATCGTCCCGGAATATCATCAACGTTCATCACCAGAAATCAGGTCCCAACGCCCCAGCACATCCAAGTGCAATAGATCGCTCCAAGTCTCCAAAATCAAATACAAATATAAGTCACTAGCCCCAGCTAATCCCATCCATCCCAGATGAGCCAGCCGCCGTATTGTTGAGCCGCCACAGCCGGGTTGCTCATTTGCGCATGGCCATGGATGTACCCGTCCGGCCTGAAGGTGCTTTGCGGGGCAGCGCGCACCTTCTCCAGCGTCGTGTTTGACGAGCGAAGCAGTAGATCCAGCACACTATACAGACCGTGTACAATATCATCCGTCCGCGGCTCTGGTTTCCTCACCGTTTCCAACACGAGAGTCAGCGTCAAGAGATCCTTGGTGTCGTTGCCACTGGCATGTCTGGTAAGAATTTCGAGTGCTTTTTCCACCGTGCCAATCATTCGCTCCGGTGACCAAATAGACAATGATTCTGGCGTGTACAGCGGATAGTCGTCTCCCCCCCATTCTGGCGATTGACGCTGATAGCTTCCCATCATGTTCTCGGAAGACCGGTGCGCCGCCTGTATATAGTAACAGACGCTCAGCGCCGCCTGCGTAATATCATGCTTGAGCATTTGGTGGTACATGGCAGTGATAATTTCAAAGTATGGCTGTCGCGGATCAATTTCGTCGAGGTACTTTAAAATCACCATCGATGAACGCAGGTGCGCGCGTGTGATCTGCGAAGGGGCGTCAGGTGTTCCCATGGCCAAGCTGCGATATAATGCAAGAAGCGGTCGTCTTGCATGCATGTCGAGAATGACGCGCGACCTCCACATCTTGCTCTTTTGCGTGTCATTGAGTATGCCTTGCCGTGGAAATAGGTAGTTGATGTCTTCGAGAAACCTATCCAGCTTCATACCTACATCCAGCACTTCTTGATAGTCCCGAATGGAATCAATATTATTCACCAAGTAAGCCACTTTCATGCGCACTGGTAGTGTCATTGCGCCATAGACCTGCAGCTGATTGTCTGTGATCTGGTCAATCGGCTTGGAAGGCGGCAGTTCTCTCATACCCTCAAATAGCTCCGCATCATCCAAATTTCGTGGTGGTCGACAAGTAAAATCGCCTTCCCGCATTGATGTAGGCATATTCAGGGCAATAGATAGATGCACGTCAATATCCATAATAGTAAACCAGAGTCGCCTGCGAAGCTCGCCTTGAAAGACAGTTATGCGAGGGCCAAACTCCAGAGGGTCGCGATGTAGCCCCATGGACATGGCATTTCGTACAATATAACCGACTTGAGCCCATAATTCATTGGTGCGTTGCGTCACCATCCGCTGAGCGTGCAACAGTAGAACTTCGACCTGCAAAGATTCAAACTCGACACGCTGCTTGCCTTTTAAACTGTCCAGCCAGCTGCGAACCAATGCACAGCTAGTGGGGTTGTGCACTCCATCGGCTCTCTCGTGCAGAATCCCCTTGGATTTCGTTTCGAACCGGGAGGCTGTCGACAGGACTGCCAAGAGCTGGGGCAAAAAGTGTGGGAATTGCTGTCTGCCACTCCAGTACATGTTATATTGGTCCATGAATGAGGGTATGTGAAGGATACGGTAGATGGTCTCTGATGAATCCACATAAGAAGCAATCAGGCGATCGCAAACGTCTTTGGGGGGCAGTATATCAGACATGCGCTTCTGAATGGGCATCATAGAATCCACGTAGACCGAAATGGGGGCCAGAGCCTTGGTCCAGTTTTCATGTATGAAATGATGGGCAGCTCGAAAATCAGACAAGACTTGCCGACCACCAGCGATGCTTTGATGCTGATGAATAAAAGCTTTGGCGTCGTCAAACAAGTTGAGCATGACCCTGGAGCTTCCCTGGCCAAAGAATCGAGTCCGCTTTGCACCATTTTTAACGCTGAGGCCGCGAATTGTATCTGCCGTCGCTGCATTCACACGGCTGACACTCAAATCTGTAGCGGCTGGGCTCCGCATCACTTGCTTCTCCAGGCGCTCCATTCGCAGAGACAGCTCCTCCAGAAGCGGCAGCCCAGAAGCATCGCCATTCTTGGCAGCTGCAACAGCGGTGGCAATAGTGCTCGGATCGCCGGCTATCGAAGTGGCCGAAGGCGTGTTGCCCGGAGGACAGTTGCGCTTGGGAGGGCGTCCAGGTTCAGGTACTTCGACATCGGAAGCATCAGAGTCGGGCTGTCCATCCGCATCAGCTGCATATCGGCAGGCGCGGTTCGATTTTTGGCACTGCGAGCAAGGGCAAAGTCGGTCGCATCGGAGCTTTCTTTTACGGCATTCTGTACAAGACTTGACAGGTCGTGGGCGCTTGACGCTGCGCTGCTGGGATTGATGCTGCGATAGGGGTTGCTGAGGCGCAGGTTGCTGCTTGTGCGTTGTCTGCTGCTGGGGCGGCTGTTGCTGCGGATGGGGCGACTGAGACGGGGCGCCATGCGCAGGAACGGAGAGTATCTGCAGCGGTGGCCCGGGTTGCTGCTTGGGCTGCTGAAGACCGTCAAATTGGTCCGCAGCACCCATGATTGAGATTGCGCCGGCGGAGGTTGAATGAAGAAGAAAGGTCGGGAGCGAGTTTGCGGAATTATCGGGCTGCTTGGCGCAAAAGGTTATTTGGAAGTGATTGACGCCAGACTCGTCAGACAAAGATGGGACATGCCGCAATGACGCGCAAGGCACGTAATGCGCAAATGATCAGACCGCTGGTAGCTGGTTTGCCGGCGATAGGAAATGATGTAACTTGCGAGTAATTTCTGGCACAATAGGGCGTCGTGCAAGAAGCTATGCGAATTGCACGACGAGCTGGTGTTTTTCGATGGAGCGGCAGAGGCGGGAGCTCTGTAGGCTATGGGGGAGCCTGCCGGCGATTGGCTCGATGCCGTCAGATGATGGCTGGGTGGACGGGAAACTTTGCTGCCTGGCTGCGCCGACGACTATTGGCAGTAGACGCTTCTGCGTAAAGCTCAGTAGACGCAAGGGCGGCGGCAAGAGAGTTGAGTGTGGGAAAAAGGTAGCGACGAGTCGGTCACTTGGAATTGAGAGCTGTCAGTGCCCTGTTCGGGTTGTCTTTTGGTTGGGCAGGGCTGGGTCAGACGACGGGCGGCAGTCCGCACGACTCGGCCGAAGTTAGCGATACGAGGAAATGCAGCAGGAACAGGGGGGTGTTGAGCTAACCAGTCCGTTGCTAGTTCAACTTTGTGTGTCGTCAAGTGATGTGGGCGTGGTCGGAGGTCGGAGTGGATGTGGGCTTGGGGAGCGCAACAGATTGCAACCAACCGGTCAGCGTCTCAACTGATCCAACGTGGAAAAGGACCGAAGCCGGTAGCCGGGCCTGAGCGCAATCGTCGGCGACCAGGTTGTGTAAGCTGAGGGTTTGTGGGATCCTTCTGACGCGGGTAAAGAGAAGGGGAAACGAGAGAACTAAGATGTCAAGGACATAGCCGGTCTTGAGAAGCTGTGTGATGCTGCTGTCTGTTGTCTGACATTGGTGGCCAAGTGGAGGCGCAAGCAATGCTGATGATGCGAATAAAGCGTGGGTTGATGAAAGAAAAGGCGACGGAGATTTGAAGGGATAATGATGAAGCTTCTGCAATGCACGTTATACTTTGATGGAGGAGCAAACAGCCAAATGTTGGGCCGCAGCTGGCAGGCTGCAGCTGGCAGCTGGCAGCTGGCAGCTGGCGGATCCGATAACTGCAACCAAACGCCTTGCGGGGTACCTATCGTCTACAACTACGGATTACATACTTCGGATTTATTCCAGTTGATGCATCATCGTCAAATGTCGCGACATCAAATTCTGTCCAGGCCGGCAGATGCCAATCTGCAGGTGGCCGCCTGCAATGGGTTTAGAGCGGGGTCCGCCCTCCGTGCCTAGTTAGTTACAGTACGCCGTAACTAACTAGGTGACTACTAAGTAATCCGTATGCATACTGAGAATGCAGTCGATATCAACTTCTCCCACAACGGCTCCATCCCGCAACGGGTAATTAGGCAGCTCCCACTCTGTTTTTAATCAATGCAATTGATGGGATTTGAAACTGATGAGCAAAAGCAATAGTTGTCTCCAGAAATCAATAAAGACGGTCGGCGAATATCCATCTTCCTCCCTGAAGGCCCTGCAGAGGACATGGGGACGACCTCTTGACCCTGCTTTTTATTAGAGTTTGAGTTAATCGTAAGACAGCCGCCCGTCAGAAGCCCCTCCAAAGCACGACGCCCAAGAGAGAAGGTGGTGGGAGCAAAGAGCGGGTTCGGCCGAGAGGGGACAATTTCCTGGGCCCCGGCGCATGGACAATGGACAGCGACACTGACTCGACGGCCGGCCGATGCTCAGTCTTGCTCATTTACCTGGCAGGGCTGGATTTTGCGCGTAATCACTCCGGGCCGGCGCAACCATTTGCGCGGCATGCAGTCTCCGCGCCGCCGCTTCCCTCGGCCCCGTCAGAGTTACATGCGGCGAGGCTGACGAGAGGGAGTAATAGAACTTATTAGTTTGCGGCTGTATACGCTCTGAGTGGAATCATGTCAGACGAGGACGGATGGGCCAACAGTGATGAAGAACGCGGCAACGGCTACGCGACTTGACCTGCACTGGTTTCTTGTCGCGGAATTCCGTACTGTTCAACTGTCCGCCCCGTCTCAGGTACCGCGCGCAGCCGGTTCCTTTTGTCTCGGAGTGGTGCCACAATTCGCCATGTACATGCACATGCCGCTGCAACAACGCAGGACCAAGGGAAAAGTCGCGACACCGGCCGCAGCAATCTGGACAGCTCCGAGACCGATTCTACTTGACGCAGGCCAGAACAGCAACAGCGCTGAATATGCAGCGCTGAATATGAGACCTTGCGTCTCCGCTGTGGTGTGCTGTGCCCTCAAGACATGCTGCTGCAAGACGGCCTTGTAGGGAAAACAATGAGGCGGCGGGTAATGGGCGGGATCAGCTGGCGCCTCCTCATCCTTCCGGCCGAGTGGGCAGCCATCAAAACGTCTTCCCGGCAGGGGTCTTGGTAGTGTGCATCTCGGTCGTTGCCCGACAAGCAAGGGTCTGTTTGCGCGGCATCACGCCACCAAAAGCCACGAGGGGCCGCGTGGCCGTCGCTGCTAATCGCCCAAGGCTTTCTCGCCAAAATCACTTCCGTTTTGCTGGCCGCTGCATTTATCCTATCAGGCTCACAGCATCTGGTATCCGTACTCCGTAACATGTTTCTCTTGGCATTCAGTCTCCTTTTGCGTCGGGAGCCATTCCGGGCGGCGGACCCCCACAGCAACCCAGCTGATATGGACGCAACATATTCAATAAGGTCAATAGCCGCGGCGCGCTCCCTTGCATTACGTTTATTTTATATAGACCCCCGGATCCGCTGCTGAATCTCGTACCAATAGCCGGCGGGACCTCATCGCAGAAAGGCCCAACTTCCAAGGGACGTTGCCCGTATATACGTGCATGTATCGAACCGAGCATCACAACGCCCCCGTGGCAGGTGACGAGTCAGGACTCGAAGCATGCATCTCACGGAGCCGAAGGTGGGCGTGGCTTCACTCATGCAGCACGTCGACGACTGCCGAAGACATTTGTCGCAGAGCAGAGTCCGCTATCGTGCAGAATCAGGCAACATGTGCGGGGAAAAAGGGGGGGTGAAACCCGTCCTCCGGAAGATTGTGTCTGTCTGGCGCTCTCTGGTAAAGAAAGAAAAAAAGAGGTGTGAGAGGGAAAAAAAAAAAAAATTTTTTCAATCTGCAGGGAGCGCAGAGAAGGGAGGGAGAGGAAGTGCAAGAAAAGGCCTCTTCATAGCACGGCGAACTTGTAAAGTCGGCCGAAACCTACCGACAGCCGCCCACCGCCCACCGCCCACCGCCGCCGCCGGCATACTTCTTCGGAGCCGGGAGAGCGGCTTCATCACGTCTTAGACCGCCAAGACATTGTGCCAACGCCACCACTGTGTCGTGTCAACAGGTTGAAATCAAATATCAGACTCTCGCCCTGGTTAAAGGGAAACCGTAGTGCGGCAAGTGCGTTTTAAAAGGATTCGACGAGTGTCCCCTAATCTTGTCATATTTCAAAATAATAGTCCACAACGGCCAAGGATGGTGCCAGTACTGATAATTACCAACGGTATTTTCCGTCTTTCATCTCATCTCGATTAGGGCATAATGAACGTCTAATATAACTACTCCCACCAGTATCCGTACGGAGTACCTCATCATTTAAACTTTTTTTTTCATTCGATTTGTTTTTTGTTTTGTTTTTTTGGTTCCACTCAGCCCTGTCGACTAATCTCCCCATCGCCACTTTTTATAATATCAACTTGCATGCTACATATGCATCCATCGACAAACTGGTGATGTCCCTTTATTCACGCGCACGACAAGAAACCCACTTTCATCTGTGTTCGCCTTGCCCCGGCCACGCCCCCGGCACGTCCTCGTCCTCCTCTTCCACACCATCCCCGGCAAAGTCCTCCGCCGCTGCCGCTGCTACCGCAGCACCGCCGCCGCCGCCGCCCGCGACACCCAGCATCTGCATCAGCTGTCCCAGGAAGCCGGGCTCTCTGCTCCTGCGCGCGTGCTCCTCTAAATCTCTGCGCAGCTCCTCGTCCGTCTCGTCATCGTAGTCCGAGTCCTCCTGCTGCCCGGCGATGCCAAACCCTTGGACACGTCGACCGCCGGGGGCGCCGCCTTGCGCAGCGAGCAAGTGTTGCATGCGCGCCAGCGCTTCTTGGACGTGCGGATCGTCGTTGGCGGCATGGCCGACGCCTCCACCGTCGCGGTGGTGCTTGTCGGTCCACGGCAGCCGCGTGCCCTGGTACGTAAAGATGTTGTCCTCTTCCGCGGGTGGCAGCGGGTCGAAATCGTAGTTGGGCTGGCGGTCGAGCAGCGCGCGCGGCGCCAGCGCGATGAGGCTCGTCTGGCCCTCGAGGAAGACGAGGCGCGTGGCGCCCAGGTCGGGCGGCGCGTCGTCGACGGGCAGGCTCCCGACGTCGACCTTTTCCATGTTTTTGGCGACTTGCGTAAGCAGCGAGGTCGCTTGTGTGTTGTTCCAGAGATCCTTGGCAAAGTGCAGGTAGAGCTTGACCCAAAACTGGCGCGCGTCCGACTCTGCGTGGACGCCCCAGACGGACGGCGGCGCGTCGAGGCCCAGCTCCTGGAACAGCGCGCAGTACAGCCACGGCACTCTCCGTATGCCCTCTGCGAGCTCCCTCTTGGCCGCCTCTGTCTCACCCATCTGTAGCCGGGCCAGAATCCCGCTCTGCCTCACGTAGATCAAGTCCTCGTGCGCGACGGACCCCGCATTCTCCTCCACGTCCTGCAGAAAGTCCAGCAGCCACTTGGCCTCGTACGCGCGCACGGCGAGAAAGTGCAGGTAGTGCCGCATCGCGTACGGATCCGCGGGATCCAGCGCGTACAGGAGCTTGGCCCACTCGAGCGCCGTGCGGTACGTGCCCTTCCGCAGCAGGCTTCGTAGGTAGTGGTAGCCCGCGAGCCAAAACTGTCGGTTCTCGGGCCGCCGCGAGTCGAGCCGCGCGCGGCCCTGCTCGACGTCCCGCCGAAACGCCGACGTCGTCACGCGGCCAAATGTGAATAGTGCGCGCTCGCACAGCTCCGACGCCAGCGCCATGTTCTGGTCCTGCCGGGCCACGGCGCTGACCTGCAGCAGCGTCGACACATGGTATGGCGCGCGCTTGAGGAGGCTAACCATGCGCATCGGGTCGCCAATCTGGACGCACGCAAAGAACAGCGTCTGCAAGCCGTCGTACTCGCCCTCGTGCAGATACGCGTACTCGGTCGACGATCCGTCCCCGTCCCCGGCTGCCACCTCTTTCATGGTCAGGCCGGCCGCCGATTGGGCTGGCCAGTGGTCGCGGCCTTGAACAAAGACATTGCGCCGCAGCGAAACCTCGGGAAGCTTCTTGGCGTTGGGCGCCTGCGCGCGCAGAAATGTCTCCAGGTCGAGCTGCTGTCCGCGCCGGATCTGCTGCTGCTGTTCCTGCTGCTGCCGCTCCTCCTCGGCGTTGGCCGACTCAATGATCTCGCGGCCAAAGAGGTTGCGCATCTCGTTGATGGCCCGCAGGTGGTACGTGTTGATCTGGAAAATGTTGTTGAAAGCCACGGCTCGGCGCTGCTTCTCTTCGTCTTGTTCGGGCGCCCCCTTGCCCGTGTTGGCAATTTTGAGCGACTTGATGGCCTTGTCAATCTCATCCTCCTCGCTAGCGTCGGCCGCCGTGGCCGCCTTCTTCTTGCTCTTCTTCTTCTTCTTCTTTTTACTCTTCTTGGCGCTTCCTGAACCTATCGGCTCACTGACTGCGGTCTCAATCATGGCGTCGCCCTCGTTGTCGTCATCTTCGTCCGCTTCAGCGTCTGCGTCATCATCGTCGCCACCAAGGGCGGCAAAGAGGTTGGGTTTAGGTCGCGCGACGGGCGCTGGCTCGTCATCGCTTTCTTCGTCTTGATCCGATTCGTCGTTTTGCTTCTTCGCGGTTTGCTCCAGCTCGCGCTGCTTCTGCAGCTTGCGCAATTGGCGGCTGGACATTTTGTTCTTGCTCTGTGTCGCGCGGCGGAGCTCGATGGCGGGGTCGCGAGTTTCAATTGATTTGCAGAGCTGTACCTGGTACGAGTTAAGGTGCTCCGTAAGCGCCAGAATATGATTACCACAGGGTAAACGCAATCGTGATCTGGTATGCAGTTCAAAGAAATGGTAGAAGAGACCCCGCCACAGGGTTGATTCACAAACGTCATGTTGAAAGCACCAAGCTAATAAATTGGAGTCACGCCGCCCGAGAGGCATGACGTTTTACGGCGGGTCACAGCCCTATAATGTGCAACATACATCGCACCAACAGTAAATGATTTCTAGACAGCCATCTACTACCATCATCGATTAGAACTTCTGTCTCGTAAATGCATTTTCATCGCTAGTCAAATTCAAAGACACGACATGGACATGGTGAGTCGTCAATCTCAACATCTCTAAGCTTATAAGCCAGCAGGCTTCAGGGCCTTGACCAGCTTTCGGACTCGGGCACAGCTCCCGCCGCCTTGGCCGAGCGCAGCTCCACGCTCGTCTCGTCGTCGAACGTAGCCAAAAAAAAATCCTCGCTAAATCGGCTGTCAATAGACTACAGCTACTCAAAGAGAGTTTCGTTCATGGAGATGCTTAGCTCTTCGCTCTTGTACGCAGTGATCCGATGCGGTGCGTCTCGCGGAAGGAGACGTACGCCATTGCGCATGAGATGCTCTGCGAGATCAGTAACCTTCTTCGTCTTGGGTCTCAAAACAGCAATTGGCAGGCGTGCAGGTAAATGCAGCCACAATTTTACAATCGGCGTACCGAGACCAGACGCCAGTCATTCGCTGACAGTCACGTGCATCATCCATCATCATCAAACTCGTCAAGCATCAGCCTACAGACACATGTGAACAAAGCTTCTCCAACTGAACACAATACTGGGTGTTATTTAGATAACTTCCTATCTTAGGTTGTTTCGCTACCGGGACAGTAGTCAGATCTTCTGATATGCCTCCGGTCCTGTACCACAGCAGTCTGCTCCAGCCTTAGAAAGGCACAGCTGCCCCATCTGTACAACGGGTATCGTCGTAGCTTCGTTGCATCCCCAATGTCGTAAATCTGTCAAATAATGTCATGTTGGCGAAAGTCGCCTCGCTCAAACCTGGTTCGCTCAATCCAGCCAAAATCATTCCCCATCTGCGCTTGTTATAATACCTTTGTTATTGCACCAATGCAATCCGAACTCCATGTAAGCCTACCGTGGCCCTGTATGTCCAAATGCTGCCCAGTTTCCACGACGAACCATTGCATAGGAAATCTTTTTAAACAGTCATATCGCTGGCCCCCGAACCTGAGTAAACGTTACAAAACACAAAAAAAAGCACGGCACTAGGGGTTAGCGCCTGTGCTATAGGTCGCCACCACCAGCCTGGTGCTGGGGGCGGCCACCACGACCACGCCCACCACGGCCTCTGCCACCACGTCCACGACCACGACCGCGGTAGTTGCGGTATCCTCCATCAACGCTGCCTTGCCCAAAGGTCTCCATATTCTTGCGCTGCTCCTCGCCGCGCCATTCGCGACCTCCGGGCTTCTGGCCGTTGTTGGCGGCTCTGTCCTTGGCCTCACTCGAAATGTTGTCGAAAAAAGAGGTGGACTTGTTGTATACATTGGCCGTAGGAGAATCACTGGCCTCGACTTCCTCAACCTCGGCGCCTTCGACTTCTTCGCCGGGCTGCTTGATTTCGTCCTTGTTGAACTTCTTGTTTGCTTCGGCAAAGTCAAAGTCCGAATCCGGGACTTCGACCTTGACAACCGCAGTGTGGACCCTGCCACCACGGCCACGACTGCGAGGGGTGGTAGGTGGACGTCCGGCATTGAATTTCATCTCGTTGACCTTGTTGGTCAGATTGTCCATGGCATTGCCACCGCCATTACCAAGTTGAGACATGGCGACGGCAACAGCAGCTCGAGCTGCGCTAGTGGCATCCTGAACGCTGCTCGGCGCCGCGGTCGGGACAGACGTAGGCTGAGCCACACGCTGTTCAGCATTGGGCAGAGAAAATGGCTTCGCGTTGGCTCCGGTCAAAGGAATGACAGGGTTGACCTTGTTACTTCTTTGGTTGGGACCAGAAGCTCCGTTGGCACCGAGATTTGAGACGGCGGCTTTGACGGCGGCAGTGGATGGCTTGGATTCGACGGGAGGAGTAGGGGCAGGCTTCGCTTCTTGACTAGCAGGGGCCTCAGCAGGTTTCGACTCGGGCTTTCCGGCCTGAGGTGGGCCTTGAGGTCCAGGGCCGCTTGGGGGGACACCCGGAGGAAAAGGCTGGTTTTGCCAAGGACCGGGAGCACCAGGTCCGCCAGGAGGGAAGCCTTGGCCAGGGAACCAACCCGGAGGAGGAGGATAAGAGTATGGCATATTGCCAAAGCCGGGACCAGGCATGGGACCAGGGCCACCACGACCCCATTGGCCAGGAGGACCACCCTGGAAGTTCGGGTTGGGAGGGTATTGTTGTCCCTGAGGTCCTTGAGGAGGCCCTTGCGGTGGTGCATGATGGCTGCCGCCCTGTGCGCCGCGAGGGCGAGCCTTGAGACGAGTTAGCGTATTGTTGCTTCGGTTTTGCAAGTATCAAATAAGGTGTTATATGGTTGGGATCAGAAGGAAGGCAACGGAAAATTTCCACATGGTTTGCGCTATCAGTTGTGACAAAAGGTTTACATCCGTAATAGTTCATCATGTAACCAGAAAGATTGTTTGTGGGTAGTGAAGTACTTACACCTAGGATAGCAGGGTCGTCGGGGATTGCGGGAGGCTTGTTTTCTTTGATGCTAGGGTGCTCCTCGATGCGGAGGTCCTTTACATCACTGCCACGGAATACGATATATTCGTATACTTGGTCAGACGGAGAGATCTCGTCTTCGGGTCTACCTTTGCGTCCCTCTGTACCGAACGATCGCACATTTTCGAGCGAAACTGTCGACTCTTCAGAGTTGATTTCGTGCAGGGTGCCGACGTAGCTAATGCCATTGTCAGCGATTGGAGGTCCCTAAAGCTGGGTGGACAAGTGAGCATACCGAATATCGCTTTTTGAAATCAGAGAGATGCGGGATCTGTCATGTCCAGTCAGCGATGGAGTCCGGGAGCAGGAATGCGTAAGTGCTAACCCAAGAAATTCCGACATGGCGGGGGCGTAGTACTACGTTGAGTACGTAGCAAACTGGCTGCAAAGTAAAAGAAAAAGATACGTTGGATGGATTAAGGAAAAGCGCCGGAAGTACAAGGCGGAGGGAGGGAGGGGAAGAAGAAGGTGGTTGGTGGAGTGCAAGGGAGAGTTGGAAGAGCAAGGCGGTGTTTTATGAGGCAAAGTTTTGTCAGGTTGGACAAGTTGGATGTGTGCAGGAGGTGGTTTGCTTAGCGGCTGATGTTCGGATGTGCTGAGCGCCCCGCACAAGCTCGTTAACCAAGCGCCCAATAACCAGCAGGAATCTGTGTGCTACCCTATCTAGTAGCCGGTTATAATATCGAAGTTGCGATCTGGCTAATTCAGGCCAGGAATATGCGACGGAGAACTATAGTCAATAAAACAACACCTAGCAGATTGCTTTTATCGAATCCGAGAACTCATTAAACGCAGACAACTTGATCTGGTATGGTTTTAGGTGCCGCATTGTACAGCAGCTCACTATTGGGGAATCATCCTCGAGAATCATCAGGAGAGCTCTCACGAAAAGCCGGGTTCCCACACACTGTATCGAAGGCGCAGTAAAAGAAAAGCCAACAGCTCTCTAAATCCTACACTGTTATTCGAAGGACCCCTATTCATAGCGCAGATGCAAACATGGCAAACCCAAAACTCCAACGTGAAAGACATTACCTAAACTTGCTAAAAATAACGAGCACAATCAACAGAACCAGAACAGTGATGATGGAAATTGTAATTATCCTGTTAGTAGCCATCCTTTTGCACAGCAAGGTCAGTATGAAGCCCATTCGAGAACATTGCCGGGTGACTTTACCTACGGGCCATGCCCCTCAGAGTCTTGACGCTGCGGTCAACGTAGCCTTCGCTTTCCATGAGCCGGTCATGGGTGTGCTGAATCGTTTCGCGCTGCCTGTGCAGGTCGGCCAGGGTGCCAGCGCCAATGTCCTCGGTCTCGTTGGCGAGGGCCTGGCTGGCCTTGAGGCGCTGGGTGCTGCGGTCGAGGCGGTCAGTGCCAGAGAGCAGCTGCTGGCGCTGCTCGAGGTGAATGTCGGAGGGCCCGGAGGGGTCGTCGGTGTAGCGGGAGCCAAAGAGGGCGGAGCGGTCCGAGGAGAGGTCGGCGAGCTTGCGACGGCTGGTGTCGACGTCGGATTCGTAGTTGCGGAAGCGCTGATTGACCTTGCCGCGGGACGAGGTGGGGATGTTGGACTTTTCGAGGCGCATCTGACCCAGCTGACGAAAAGAGAAAGACACATGTTAGCGGGAGAGAATTGGAGGTCAGACGTAGATGCTATTCGTACCAGTTCGTCGGCCTCTTCTAGCGCACGCTCGGCTTGGGTGATGGCGGCCTTGCGTGGTTCGCCTGAGAGCTCGGGGATCTGCTCCATCTTTTGCGACAGGTCGGCCTGGACAAGCTTAAGCTCGGCCTCGTACGAGTTGAAGAGCTCGGAGCCAGCATCGCTGTCTAGAGGGTTCGACATGGTGGCAACTGCTGTTGTGGACGAGGAGAGTGAGGCTGATGATGGGTTTGTCGGCCGAGGCAACGGAGAAAGGAGGTCTGGTGGTTCAACGTCGAGTAGCCAAGAGCAAAATACGCCGGTAATCCAGATGACGAATAAGGAAAACGGAAGTAATCAGGGACGCAACAAGAAGCAACGGATCACGATGGCGAGAGAGATGTACAAGGCTGGATTGAGTTGATGAGGTCAAGCGAGTCTTGCGTCAGCCGTTGCCAGCAAAGGCCATTTGCATGAGTCGGCGCTGGTGGTTATGTCACAGCTCGAGGCGGGAGGTTACAGCAGTTGTTACAGTGGACTGACGCCTAGCCACCCCGCTGTAGCTCCTCTGTTGCCTCGGCCACAGCGGGTCCCTCAGCCACATTGGAAGTTGGTCCACACGTGATGGAATTCAGTGGCACCCTGCCAAAAAAAATATATGGAGTTCCTCAACGCCGCAAAATTTTTGTCTTTTTTCTTCTTTTCTTCTCAAAGTTGATCACCCGGCGAATGAAGATAATAGGCTTGACGTGCTGACATTCACTTGTCAAACTGGCGCCAAGTTGATATAAGCCGGGGAGAAGGATTGCAGGAGAAATTCTGCACGACGCTTCTAAGAATTGGTGATTCGAACCGACGTTTCCCGATCCCGTTGAGTGCTCGACATTTCAACAATCGCGATGTTTTGCCATTGCTGTTCAAATGGAGATGAGAAAAGACGCGAAGGACCTTTTTTACAGATACTCGTACCGTAATATCTATCTAGACTCGGGTAAAGCACGAGGCCTCGGTAGAAAGCTCGTGCGTGGCGGCTGTAAAACACCATCCGAAGCCGGCCTGTTTTTTGACAAGGCATCTCAGCAACCCTCCTCCGCTCGATCGAGCCTTTTGCGCTTAGGCACCCGTTTCGGGAAGCTCTTTGAGCACAGGCATGCACAGCCCGATCAAGTGAGCACCTTCATCATCAGCTTACTGGTTGTTGAGTGTTGGGGTTGGACCCTCTCCTCACGGAGTCACCCGCTGCTACCTTATTAGTACCTACCTCAGGCTACCTACGGATACAAGTGCCCGAATGACCCAAACAAAGCCTCCACAAGGTTTGCCTCAACCTTTCCCAGGACGTGCTTGTTGCTAGGCTGGGCGCTGCTGGTAGCCGCATTACGTCGACGACGGCGTCGCAGAGATAAAACCGGAGGACCTCGCTGGTCGCAGGTTTGCCGTTACCATTGCCATTCCCGGACGAGCTACCCTACCCTTCTCTTTGATTTTTGGCCAATTTGGCCGTTGTGACCTTGTTCCATTCTTTCTTGTACAATTTATCCGTCGCGCCGCATCATCTCCAACTCACTTCAACTTCATCCTGCCTGCTTCTCCTACCCTCCGTCACCAATGCCCTCAGCATTCTCCTCCCGCCCAATGGGAGACTCAAACCACATGTACGTTTTGACCCGCATCGTCATGCATATTATACCACGCCAAAAACGTTTTCGGCGACGCACTCGCAGCTCCGGCCTAGCTAGCCAGGACCGTTGCCGTCCTCTTGCTTTTTATTGCCTCGGATGCCCTGTCGCCATCGCTCCTCTTTTTGCTACAGACGGGACGCGCCACAGCGGCTTGCAGATCGAGCTCAACAAAGGCGCTTTTCCTCTGCTAGGTCATCGCTCTTCATCGAGACAACCTCTCCGCCTTCACCTCTCTGCCACAGCCTTCCATTGCTTCGCCTAATTGCCCATTAATTACCGTTTCTTCCTCGTGATTTGCACGCCTTACCTTTTCTCACCATGAGCGCGCCGGTTAACCGGTTCAATAGAAAGAGAGTCGCCATCGTCGGCAGCGGCTGTTCTGGCATCGCCGCCTTGTGGGCGCTCAACCGTACATATCACGATGTCCACCTGTACGAGGCGGCCGATCGCCTCGGCGGCCACGCAAACACTGTGCAATGGAGCGCCGGAAAGTTCAAGACGGCCGTTGACACTGGCTTCATCGTTTTAAATACAGCCACGTACCGTGAGTGTCGCCGTCACCGTTCATCTCTCCATGTTTCCCAGCGCTAAAAGGCATGTGACAGCCAATTTTATCAACTTTCTCAGCAAGGTCGGAGTAGAGACGGAACCGACAGACATGACCTTTGGCGTCTCGCGCGACCACGGCGCCTTCGAGTGGGCTGGCACGAGTCTCGGCGCCGTCTTTGCCCAGCGACGGCGCATCTTCTCTCCTCGCATGTGGCGCATGATTTTCGATATTGTCCGCTTCAACCAGTTTGCGCTCGATCTCCTCATCGACGCCGACCAAGACGCTTTTGATAGTCGCAGCAGGTTCTCAGCCAAGCGCGTGGACCCAAACGAGACTATTGGCGCCTACCTAACCCGCGAAGGCTACTCTGATGCCTTTCGCGACGACTATCTGCTTCCCATGGCCGCGGCCGTCTGGAGCACCGGTCCGGACAAGTGCGGACTCGACTTTCCCGCCATTGCGCTCGTCCGATTCATGTGGAACCATCACCTGCTGTCAACCGTCTCTGCGCGACCCGAATGGCTGACTATCAAGGAGGGCGCGCAAGCATACATTCAAGCCGTCATGAGAGGCTTTCCGCCAAATCACCTGCATCTCAACACCGCTGTGCGGCAAATTGACAATAGCGCCGACGGCCGCGTACTGCTGAGCCTGGAAAATGGCAACACCGAAGTATTCGACCACGTTATTCTCGCGACCCACGGCGATCAAGCGCTTGCGCTTCTCGGACCCTCGGCCACTGAAAAGGAACGTGCCGTTCTCTCCTGCTTTCAAACGTCACAGAACGAGGCCGTGCTGCACTCTGATACCAACTTTATGCCCCGCAATAGCCGCGCGTGGGCCGCCTGGAACTACCTGACCCTGTCCTCGCCCTCGACCGGCAAGGCCAACATTGACAAGGTCTCCCTCACCTATAACATGAATATTCTGCAGCACATCCCACAAGACCCCTTTGGCGACGTCCTCGTCACCCTGAACCCGCTCCAGCGTCCGCGCCAGGCGACTGTCCAGGGCCGTTTCTTCTACTCGCATCCGCTGTACACGCCCGGCGCCTTCCGCGCGCAGAGGGAGCTCCCACACATCCAGAACAAGCGCGGCATCAGCTACGCCGGCGCCTGGACCAACTACGGCTTTCACGAGGACGGCTTCAGCAGCGGCCTCGCCGTCGCGCAGAAGCACCTCGGCGCCAAGCTGCCCTTTGAGTTCATAGACTCGACGTACAGCAGAGGCAGAAAGCCGCAGCTCGGCTTGGCGGACTATATACTGCGATTCTTCATCCTGATCATCCATCTCTTCATTGTATTGACTTTTGACCGGTTCTCAGCTGTGGGTAAAAGACAGAGCGTGCTCAACGGCACGTCCAAGGCTTACCAGAAGAAGCTCAACTAAACGCCCCATCTCGTCTCTGTCCCTGATATTTTCTGTAACTGATATAACTAGCATTAGCGTGACATTTTTTTCCCTGTATTCATAATTGGTTTATTGCATTTTAGAACCCAACTGTCTATCTTTCATACCATTGAAATTTCCATATTCAAATCCCGAGACTCGCCCGGAGCAAGCCTCTAAACGTCGGGCCATGACCCACTAAAAATTGATTGCTCAACCTCAACAATGGTTTGGCCTCAAGCTATCCGTTGCCCACCTCTTGACCTCACACGACCGCAACGACAATTGCCCAATTCTTTTAGCGCCGCCATGAATCACCCTCGGCAGCTCGCGCAGTCCGTAGCGCAGGCAGGCTCCTCGCCATGGGCCTGCTTCTTCTGTCAGAATGCCCGCCAGCAGACGCGGCGCCTTGACACGTCCGTCCTTCGCCGCAAGCTTTCCAGCACGACAGCCCGCCGGGCGCAGCCTCAGCAGCACGACAACACACTGTCGATGGAGCGAATCCGCGCGCACTACAAGAAGAAGAACCGGACCGTCATGTATGGGAATTGGAGCCTAGCTCGTGCCACCAGGATGCGGTCCATTGGACGCCGGGATGCGATGGCCTGAGGCTAACAGACGGGACCAGGAACTACACCATGAGCGCGATATTAGGCACCGTGGCCCTGTCATACGGCTCAGTGCCCTTGTACAAGATGGTACGAAAGACTTCGTCTGGTTTGTCTAGGACCGCACGAGGACGCAAGGGGCTGACCTTTTCTACCAGATCTGCTCGCAAACCGGCTGGGGCGGGCAGCCGATCCGCGTCCACGGCGGCCCGGGCTCCGCCGAGCAGGACATTTCCGCGCGCGTCGTGCCCGTGACGACGGCCAAGCGCATCCGCGTCACCTTCAACGCCTCCGTGTCCGATGTGCTGCCGTGGAAGTTTGTACCGCAGCAGCGCGAGGTCCGGGTGCTGCCCGGCGAGACGGCGCTCGCCTTCTACACGGCTACGAACAAGGGTGACAAGGACATCATTGGCGTCGCGACGTACAGCGTGACGCCGGCGCAGTGCGCGCCGTACTTTAGCAAGATTCAGTGCTTCTGCTTCGAGGAGCAGCGGCTCAACGCGGGCGAGACGGTCGACATGCCCGTCTTCTTCTACCTCGACCCGGACCTGCTCAATGACCTCAACATGAAGGGCGTCGAGACGGTGACGCTCAATTACACTTTTTTTAGTATGTCTTTCCAGAAATTGCGCGGCACGTTCCCTGTAACAGGATGCCAATGCTAATACGTGCTACAGAGGCCCGCTACGACGACAATGGTAGATTTACTCCTCCGGCCACACTGTAAAAAATGGACGAACCGGCATGGTTCATCACTTGTATCATTACCTTTCTTCCCTCGCATATAGAGCATCTGTAAAAACAATAGCAAAAGTATGTTTTCCCATAAAGCCCAGGATTATGTGCAAGCACCTGGACAGCGTCGCATGATGTGGCAGCCTCTTCTGTAGGTTGCAAGGCCTACAACTGGCCCAAAGCACTCAAGATCACGATTGGAATTATATGATAACCCACTTACATTCTTCATAGACTTTTCGGGCCATGACAGTGCTGATTTTGGTCTCGATGTAATAATCACCCAGCATGGTTGCTGACATAATCGTAATCCCTGGAAGGCCAGCCCAGCCGCAACGATGCTGCTCCACAGGAACCAGAATCCAAACCCCAGTCTCACACACAAAATTACCCTTCAAATCACGTGTGTCCCACACATTCGTCTAAATTTCGCCCACAGCTGCCCACCCACACAACCACAGCAAAAAGATTTCTGTGCTAGTTTGTTACGACCTTTTGCTCTTCCCTTTTTGTTTCCCACCCCATCACCCAACGCCGACAACTTCTCCCACGCCGAAATATCGCTTTTCGACAATACCGACAAAATGGTCAAGGTCAACACCAGTCAGTCCAACCCCTCTCACCGGATAACACAGCCATTGGAAGCCATACGCTGACTTGGGAAACTTGCAGACGTCTCGGCTTCCCGCCGCAAGAGCCGCGCCGCTCACTTCAAGGCTCCCTCCAGCGAGCGCCGTGTCATCATGAGCGCTCCCCTCTCCAAGGAGCTCCGTGAAAAGTACAACGTACGTCTCTTCTTCCCTCTGGCTCCGTGTTTTCATCTTTGAGTTGTCCTCCTGACGGACCTCCCCCTTACAGGTTCGCTCCATCCCCATCCGCAAGGACGACGAGGTCACCATTGTCCGCGGCTCCAACAAGGGCTCCGAAGGCAAGGTCACCTCTGTCTACCGCCTCAAATACGTCATCCACATCGAGCGCGTCACCCGCGACAAGGCCTCTGGCCAGTCGGTTCCCCTTGGCATCCACCCCTCCAACGTCGTCATCACCAAGCTCAAGCTCGACAAGGATCGTGAGGACATCCTGGCCCGCTCCAAGCGCGGCCGCGAGCTCGCTGCCACCAACAAGGTCACTGCTTAAGCGTCTCTGCTTCTGCAAGGACTGAAACAAAAACTAAAATTTCAACGACACGTTTCTGTTGGTGGAAACGAATCAACCAATTTAAATCACCAAACGGGATGAACGGCAAAAATCAAGGGAAATGGGCATGATACTCCGGCGTTTTAATGTTTTGCGATAGGAATTTCCCTCCTTTTCTCTTCTCGAGGAAAGAGGAGGAAACCCAGCAGGGTAGATGAATTGAGAATTTCATGGTTCTCAATGGCCATTTCACATTATTCTGTGAAGTGCTCCATGGGAGGCGTTTCCCGAAGTCTGTCCTGCTCCTTGTCCGATTCATTGCTGAGCGTGACACATTTCTGCCTTTCGGCCTGTCTTGGCCAAGGACGCCCGCGCAAGAAAGCAACTCCCCTGCGTCTTCGTAGTTTTTTCTATTTTCGTAGACCGTTGCCTCTGGGCAACCCATCCACCGCTAGAATATCTCCGCGTTGACCTGTTTTTATTCATGGTCTTCGAGGTATACGACTGGCGAAGAGGAAACAAAGTAGCTGGTCACTTACTATCATCGACCTCTACTTCTGGCCTGAAGATTTTCATCGAGAGTAACGCTTATGACTATGGAAATTTGATGGCGAGAAACATACTAGCCAATCGTAGTACTGCTTTCCTGGTCAGCATGTTCCACCAACGGCCTCGGCATGTCACAACGGTGGACAAGTGCCAGCAACCGTTTATTTAAAAGCTAATCCATCAATTAAAACTAGCACCTGTTGCTTCCTCTAATAGAATGCTCCATTGCCTAAACGCATATAATGGCCAATGCCAAAAGACGTCCCCATAACTATGATCCTCCAATCCGCGGCCGCATAGATGCTCTCAAAATGCACGCAAAGCCACGAGATGACAAAGTTGGGCTTGCGGCATTGCTGCATGTACCACCATACTCGCCCAAAATAAGAGGCTTCGGACTCCACTGGCATATCTATATTGTTGCAACCTTCAGTTGCAGCCCAAGAACCAGCCCGAAGATAAAAAAGCAAAGTGGTGCAAACTTTGGACAGCTAACTCTGATGCGATGCTATTCATACAAGTGTTGTAAGTATGGCTGGTGTAATTCATGCCCAAGCTAAAACTTTTTGATTTGGTGAAGTTGAATCTGATCATAACGGCGTAATTACTGCGACAATATTCCCTGCGGGTTAAATTTGTGAAGGCTGCCTTGACGGATTGATTCATTGTCTGCCGGTGGCATGTTCTCGGATTGTACAGGTTCAGGCGTTTTGAGCTGTATCAAATCGCCACCTTCAATGATCTTGGCAGCAGGAGAACGTGTAGATGAAGAAGAGTTTGCCATGGTCGGAGTTAAATATGCTGCTGCATGGCCTCGGTATTGGGGAAGAACACCCTGTGCTGTCGCGGATGAAATCGTGCTAGGAACGAGCTGCCCGCTGGACTTTCCCTTGTTAAGCATACTCTGCCAGATTTCATTGCGTATTTTGGTCCTATGACATGGTTAATGATGAATCATCAAAGAGGGGAAAGGGTATGTGCCGCACCCGGTCGAGGCTGCTGGCCTGCGACCTTTGAATAGAATGCTTCGACCATCTTCGCCTTCCTCGGAATCCGAGTTGAGTTTTGAAGAGACAGTAGTAGTAGCAACTGCCGGCTCTATGGTCTGGTGAGCGTCTTCATACTGATGACCAATTTTGGCAGTGCAGGATGCACCGCGCTCTATAATTGAGCTGCCACAGCTTGAGTTCCGGGCCAACATCTCAGATTGTGTTGTCTGGCCGAGGGCGCCGCGCGGAACTCGCTGCCTTGGTCTGCCCAAAGACCGAAATGGATCATAGACAGATGCATGAGCACTTCGTGGACCGTCGCTTTCTGACTGGATGTCCGTTGATGAATCATTCGAATCTGGCAACCGATCTCTTGTAGGGGAGGGCGGGTAAAAGTCTTTGCCATCAAACTTGGGAAGGCCACGCTGTAAGTGATGCGGAGCTTTGCCCCAATACATGTGGCGTGCACGAAGCTCGTCGTCAGTCAGATCTCGAACATAATGATACCCACTCTCCCGCGCCTTGTCTTGGTTGCTCCCCGTGGGTATCATGCCAATGAGATATGGCACCTCTGGCTTGTGCGATTGGAAGAATGAAGATCGACCGGAGCCGTCACGATGCGGCTGAAAGGGGGGTGCAAGAGCCGCATGGACTGGTAGCGAGGAAGCTTTTTTGGTAGGCTCTGCGGCATTGCCGAGCCTTTTCGGGGCAAAAAGACTGACCGACTTGGTGGAGTTGATGCCTTGGTGGGTTTGAAAATAATCACGGTCTTTCTCTCGCCATGGCTTCTGTCCGGAGGTGCTTGCGGCATCCGGAAGAGAGGTTGAAATTGGGTGAGCAGCTGCAGATACCTCCTCAGCAGAAGAATTTGCGACTGCAGCGGAAACTGAAGATGCTGAAGAGTTTTCCTTGGACTTTGGATAATAGGTTTCTTCGAAGCTTTTTTGGTTCTGGAGGTTCTTCTCGAACTGCTCGACTTGCTGGCGAACCATGTGTGCCTGATACTCCATCCACTTCTCATCAATTTGATGCTTGTTGTATAGGAGCTGATCTTCCAGATATTTCAAAGACCCCTTGAGAACATCAATCTGCTTCTTGGTGATTTCACTTGGTCGAATCGACGAAATGGGAGGATTTGGCAACGAGGCTGTAGTTTGCGTCGCTGGTGATGCCGCCGCCGCAGTGATTGGCTTAGCAGTCTCGGCAGCAGACTTGTCTGACTTGGGGGCAACAAGTGCAGGTATAGAAGCCGGAGCTGAGGTTGAGGCAGAAGTAGCGGGCTGTAAAGCTGCTGGTACCGCAACAGACCCAACCATTGACGGGTGAGGAAAGCCAGAAAATGCCGGCATGCCATAGGCAAAAAGAGATGGATTGTGAGGCATAGTCCACTGGCCATTGAAGTAAAAGTTTCGGCTACCATCCGTAGGAGTAGAGGGTTGGTGTGCAGAAGAATCTGTTCCTTCTTGGCGATCATCGACACCATCCTGCTGGTGTCGTGAGCTATCTTTGTCGCCGGGTTTTGCAAATGCTGTTTGCGGCATAGATGCGGGCAGACAAAAGGTGTTATAGATCTGCCATGGGAACATGGGATACGCCGATCCGTGCATGGCAGGAGCATATCCTGGATATATGGGAGGGAAAGCACCGAAGGGGTACTGGGTACCATTTGCTACCGCAATATCGGCTGTTTCCCGCTCCAATGGGCGCGCAGGGAAAAGACTGCCAGACGAAGACTTTTCCTTTGTCCACTTACCAGTGGGAGACGATGAGGCCCTAGTATTGGGAACAATCCGACCACCCGCTGTAACTCTGACATGAGTGGGTGAGACTACAGCCTTGTAAAAGCGTTGGAAGCCTTCGTCTTTCTGGGCTACGAGACCTGGCGGCGCTGAAATGGGCTGCGCCTCACCGCATTCTTGTTCTGTTCGACCGCGATATCTCCATTCCGAATCGGTGCCATCAAGCTGTTGAACGGGCGCGGAGATGCCATTGACAACAGTGGCCACCTTTTCAGTCTCTTCCTCCGGGATCAAAGGTAAGGGTCGATTGACGGGGAAGCGGAGAATATCTTCTGCAACTCATTGTATTAGTAGGCTGTGGCAACTAAGCATAGTAATGTGGACGCACCGATAGAAATATCCCTTTGAAGTTTCTGACAGAGATTATCGTATATCTCTTTTGTGGCTGGAACAGCTTTCATTCGAAGCAGATCCTGCGCGGAGTATGTGACTGGGGCCATTTTGGTACCGAGAAAGGCGAAGAACAGGTATGAACGATGATTCTCTCTCGAATACCAGACAAACAGGGTCGGATAGCCTCGGGAAGATCCAGTAGAACGGATGTTGGCACGAATAAAGGTCAAGATGGGGGCAATCTGCGTCCAAAGTCTGGATCCGTCAGTAATTTTCTGGGCCTCCAACTGTGACTGAAGAAAATATGGCAAGTCGGTGCAAGGCGAAAGGTGATGCAGTAATGTCAAAGTGCCAGCCAACCGAATTGTGACTTGAATGCAACGGTGATGATTATGAAGCAATAAATATTTGATGAGAAGCGCCGTCGAGGGTCCCAAGGTCTGGTCCTCATTCTGGAGCACCGACAGCCAGCGAAGTAATCGCTTCGACTTTTTCGAACGCGTCAGGGTCATGCCGAGCCGTGGTGAGAAATATTGATAACGTTTCTGAAATAATGCTAATCGAAGCTTTCCTCCATTTTAGAGAGTTGGCAAAAAGATGTAAAGGAAAGCCAGTGCAATTGTTGAAACAAGAACGGGTGATCGAGACGACAAGCGGCTCAAGCGAGGCTGGTAGGCGAGACAAATATCGACGGCGGCAACGAGAATGTTGGGAGATGGGAGTGGCTCAGTGGGGATGAATTAAAGAGGCAAATCGGTGTTGACTTGGCAACAAGCTGGCAGAAGGCCAGGCGTGAGGGGATGGCGAGTGCGTGAGGGGTGGTGAAGACAAAGTGAAAAGATGTCAAACTTACCCAACAGTTGCCAGCGAGAGCAATTCGCGACCGCACGTGTATGCATACAAAGATCAGTCAAAGTGGCGAAGTAGAAACGGTCGTTGTGAGAAATCGAGATAGGAAATTGTGGCAGACGGAGTGATGGGTGAGAGCGGTTGAAGATGTCGAAGGAAGACAAGACGGACAAGAGAAACAAGACGAGACGAGGTGACCGAGGGCAGAGTACAGAATAGTTGTATTTAGGAAGGAGCCTGTCGATATGGTAGCTACCTCAGTCAGCAAAAGCTCCGCCGGTGAGGCTGGAAAGAGCTTTCTTCCGGCTCGTAGGAAGCGTGTAAGCCACCAAAGAGTATCATGACAAACGCAAGTGTGATGCTTAAATTGTATATCTGCATAGAAGAACATCTCAAAGAAGGAAGCGAAGAGTGATAAACATTGAATCCCTGATCTCAAAAAGTCGAAGTCTTTATTTTTTTTCGTGGCAAACGAGGCTACCGAGTCTGGTCTCGCAGCTGCGAGGCAGTTGGCTGCCGGCTGTCAGGACAGTGCCCAAGGCAACAGTCAATTCGCACATACCTCGGGCAACACCTTTTACGATGAACATCAACGCGAATCCATCTTGCATGCCGTCACTTGGCCATGGTCCAAGCTTCTCATTTTGCTCATGGTTTGGGGTTCTCCGGTTTTGGCCGCGGCGGATCTGGTTTTGGTCGAGGCGAGTTGCCTGCAGTATTTCCAGCTACAAACGCGAGACAATCTCCTGCAAGACAATATCTTGCAAGACGGCGCGAGCTAACCATTTTGTTTACTAGTGCGGATGCGACCGTTACAAGGCAGCGATTTGCGAGAAACAACGGACGTGCTGAGCGTTTTATATATTACACGTTTGGTGCAGCATCCCCCGCCATTCAGAGGCGCACCCGAAACTTGCAATGTGCTCAGGCGAGTCGATGTCTGACTTGCAAGCCACCCTGCCACCCTCCTTCAGTGCTCTCACGCCTTGGTTTCGAAACTGGGCATCATTGCCTCCGCCGCGGCGGGCCGCCTCCACACAACTTCCTTGTCGAATGAGCAACGGCGACTTTTATTCAGACTGTCTCAGAGAGTGCAGAATCGGGAAGTCAGCGCATGCTGGTGGACCTCTGGTTGTACTCTGGACATGATGCGCACAGACACTGGATGCATGGCACCAGGGTGGCAGCCCCTACGGTAGGGCCGTGATGTGATTTGTGTAACTCGCGACTGGAGCTGACGTCTTGTTTATGCAAACCAGCCCACGCGCCGCGGTGCATGCAGGCAAATTAAGGCAATAATCACATACAGAGTCTGATGACCATGTTGCTCTCTTGGCAATATCAGACGATGCGGTCTTATCTTTGAGTTGTGCCTCTAAAGACTGCGCACGCGGGTGAGTAGCTACCCGATACCGATGGCGCAAACGTGTGTGTACGGGGGCATATTGCAATCTTTAAGTAGGAACATGACACAAGAGGGTTGAACTATACGCGCAAAGACTGGACAATTTCTATTTTGCTGTCACTGCCCTGGCCGGAAGGTGAGAGTCTAATAATAATAAAAGTTACCAGCTCGTCGAATTGCTATGTTGGTGTGGAGCCGATACGACAGCCGTTAGCACATGCAAGAAGCACGTTGATCGGGGCCAATCTTCACTCGGTACGCCACAGCTTGAATTGCATCCAGCTTTGCCTGCAGTAAAATGCAAGGCTACAAGATCGCCCATTCCAGCTGCGTCTGAGTGCTGGTTCCATGTACCTGTCCCGGCCGGCTGATGGGAGTCGAGCCGACCTTTTAGTAGCTCGAGGTGGCATGAAATGATGCATTGCAATTTGCAACCACTGAGATGGAAATCGAGCTCGTAAATAGACAAGGATGTACGCGTTTTATTTGACCGGCTGCTGATGGCCTCGGCTACTAGGTCATCATCTCCACCGGCTGTTGAGCCCGTTGATCCATATGCTCCCCTCACTGGGGAAACCTAGTTCAATTGGATGACGGCTGTTAGGAACGGTCCGGAAAATTGACGCAAAGTTTAGTTAGGGCTTGTGATTCCCAGCTACTACAATTCCTCAATCTTGCATCTACATCAACTTGCATAGCAAAAACCCCGACCTTGACCACATCCTACCGGATTGAGTCGGCACCGAAACAGGCCGTCTTTCGACAACTCACGCCACGCCAATTGATCTGAAACGATACCTTGTCACATTGGTAAACACCGCGGCATATTTTTTATCAAGGAACGCATCATCATGGCTCCCCTTACTCCTCACTGGCAGCAGCCCTCCCACCCCGAAATTCAACAAGTCGTCATCGTCAACGAGACCGAATTCACTACCAAGAGCCTCTCGCGCGTTGCTCTTGCACCTTTTGCCCTCTTTGCGCGCTTCGACTTTCCGCCATGCACGGAAGCCGCGGAGCCCACGTATGCCACGGTGCAAATGGGACGCAATAGGCATCTCAATCTGAACAGTGATCTACTGTACATTAACCACTCTTGTGAACCGTCCCTTGTCAGTGAATGCCCGCTCCCGGTTGCTAGGGTCGACAGTCCCCCCGCATTGGAGTTGATGCACGTGGAGAGGAGGTCGCGCTCAGAAGTTGAACAAGGGCGTTGTATTACACCCCAGTGCGAAGTAGAAATGCCAGGTTAACGGAAAGCGAAACGATATAGATTTTTGACACTGGTAACAAGATTATCATTGCTGGAGCCAACGGCCTCCAACCTGGCGATGAACTCACTGTTAGTTACCCCACTATACCCCCCTTCCCCCCGGATGTCCCTGTCATACACACCGCATGAGGGTGAAAAAAGATAAGACAAGGGTAAAATGATGTTCTAACTGTCAATTCGCGTCGCTGCAAAGTTCTTCTACCCCTCTACGGAGTGGGAAATGGCGCAGCCCTTCCAGTGTCTCTGTGGCACACCCACCTGCCGGGGCACCATTGACGGCGCCAAGAAGATGACGTCGGCCCAGCTGGATGGCCTCTGGCTGGCCAAGCACATTCGTGAGCTGCGCGCCGAGCAAGCCAGCAGCTCTCTGCTCGCAACCCCAGCCTTTTCATCCGACCCGACGGCATATGCCCTGCAACAGGCCATTGACCAGGCGGAGAAAGTGGTCGAGGCTGCGCGCTCCGCCCTCTTGTCGTATACTAGCACTGCTACCGGCAGCAACAAGTTCCTCAGCAACAGCGCCGACGATGTGAAGGGCAACGGCGCGGGTCAGCGCGTCGGCCCGACCTCGCGCGAACTGAGCGGGGAGATGGGCGGCGACACCCCGATTCGTGTGTAAGCGGGGTGAAGACACGCACCTTGATAGTTGGGGGTGAGGGGAAGAACCAAGTTTCATGTTTTTGGCGTTTTTCTTTTTTTTTTTCGCTATAGGTGGAACATGGGGGTGTCCCCTCGAAGGCAA
>JAAHCF010000340.1:0-39445 GCA_038367545.1 Beauveria asiatica | reverse complement strand
ATTTTGTAAAAATCATCGTACCAGCACCAGTTGGAGGGAAAGTAATTAAACAAGGTAAAAAAAAAAAAAAAAAAAAAAAAAAAGAAAAGAAATAACCAACGAACGACTCGGCTCAGACGAAATGGAAAGGCGCTCAGGGTGGAGGACGGTGTGTAAATACTGGGTAACTACTGGTAATAGGACTTGTATGGCTATGGCCGTGGGCGAATGTGTTTTGTTGCCTACATATGAACGGATGGGGAGCCAAACGGGCATGTGACAGGCGACTCGATGAGACGGACATGATGATGATGCTGCTGATTCCGGCAGTCCCCTTTGCAGAAAGTTGGGCATGCTGACTCTATTCGTCGATCCATGAACAATGGATTTAGCCTGCCAACGTGTCGTTGGAATTGTCATTGATCGTCATATTTTCTGGAAGCTGAAGCGCCCGCCCATGACGGCAAGACACTGACTGCCACAGATAAGAAGTAGGCAGAACAGGAGCAATTGGTGGCAAAAAAAACAAAAAACAAAAATAGAGGCAGATGAAGAGAAAGAAGAAGAACCGCCCTTTTCGGTCGCAACATTCTCAACTGTAGCGGTTTTTTTTTGTCCAACCGTTGAGCACAATGCCAACGAGACGAGTTGGTTGGAATTGCGCTCAATTGTTGGATGGACTAGTTCGCCAGTCCGGTCTATCCGTAGTTACCTGACTGAGCACCAGAGCACGTCCATTTCACCTGAGAAGAATAAGAACATCATCTCCCCGGATGAATCATGCTTTCTTCTCGCACGCCAAAAAGGCTGGCAATTTCCAAATATCCCCACAGAAGCCAGTCCGCGCCCCGTCTTAACTCCTGAGAACCACCTATGCTTGCACGAGGGGTGGGCAACGTAATATTTAAGTTGGATGCAGACGAAAGTGGCAACCGTCGGAAGTAGAATAAACCTAGATATCCGCCCGGATATAGACATCGAGCTGGGTTAGTGTGGCGGTAGGGAAAGAGATGCCAACCAAACTTTTCCGTGTGTGTTTGGTCTCCTTTTATTAGAGACGAGAGAGAGAAGCATTCGAGTTCACGCACTCGGTGCGTAGTAGACAATGGATTGTTGATGGAGACAAGCTTTTCCCTAGTGCCTGGACGCGTGTTTTTGTTAGTGTTGCAATTTGCAAACTGCAAATGATCGACGGGCCAAGCAGGCGAATGCACGGAAGAAGAGGGTTCCGCAGGGGCTACGCGACCCATCGCTCGCCCTTGAGAGCTGATCTTTTGGCCTGGCGCGAGAAGAAGAGAGAGAGAATAAAATAAAAAGGCAAAAACAATTTAGTTAGTACAGATAGGATGGATGCGGCTTGGTCGATCTGGGGATGTATGAAAAGCAAAGGCAAAAGTAGTGGTGGTTGATGGTGGTGTGGGATAACAAGAGCCGGATATGTCGGGTGCTTTATTTGCAAGCCTCAGCCGGGGTCAGGGGTACAAGAAAACAACCCTTTTGGAATCCCTCAAGATGCATGACAATAACATTATGTTTTAGAGGAACAAGAGAAGAACAAGTAGAAAAAGTGTCACACGGCAGAAGAAGAAGAAGCAGCATTATGCACGATTTTTTTCTTTGCGACTCGCTGGGAAAATTTGCTGCACGCATGGCATGTTTTGTATTAAGTCGTTCTCGAACCCCCCAGAGGCGAATACCGGTCATGCACGATTGCGCGTATAGCGAGCCAACGAGCTACTCTGGGTGTCAGGCACCGTGCGAGATTTGATACTAATGAGATGCCTATTTCTGGTGGCTTGACCTCTTTTTTTTTTTTTTTTTAGGTCTAGTCAACTATTTATTTATTTAAAATAAGAAAGACGCAACAGGTTAAACTCAAGAGCTGAACGGCCCGCTGTTCACAGCGGGGTGCTTGGTCCTGGCGTGGTCTGGATGCACGATTTGGCGCGGTTGGGAAGCGAAGTGAAAATGCACAAAAAAAAAACGGCACATTGTCTCGTTGCAGAAAAAGGGTTTGTAATTAAAATATTAACTCTAATGCGATATGGTTTGAATGGTGGGTAGTCTGACAATCGACCACGACAAGAAAAACAGGTACCTAACATTTACGGGCGGGCGTTGGGTACCTACCTGACCTGTGACGGAGCTGGCTGGCAGCAGCTCGATATCATGCTGATTGCTGAAGAGGACGTCGACGTCGTTGACGAGTCAGCAGTGCATGGTCCCAGTAGCCTGGATCCAGGATCCCGGGACGTGTCGTCGCGGCCTCCAGAACAAGAACAAGTTTGCAGCCAAGGAGGAGAAGGGGGAGGCCGGGGGGTCGACGTCCTCTTATTATGGCAGGTTATGGATTAGGTAGTGACAGCCTACGGATTACAGGCATGGGAATACGGGCATGACATCACGGCTCGTGTCGCGCTGCAGTGCGTCGGAGAGGAGTAGAGTGCGACTTGGCACAGCATTTTGATGTGGCAGATATTTACAATGCCTTCTTTGTTTGGAGTAATGATTGTTTTCCTTCTTCTTTTCAACGTTGTTTTCGCGCATGGCTTCTCTTTTTAACAAATGGTCCGTAGTCGGTGACTTTTCTGTCCTCTTTCCTTTGCATTGGTATTTTTTTTTTCTTTTGCTTTTTCTTTTTTGATAGGTAGTATTTAAATATTACTCTAGTTAGTTACTTAAGTTGCTGGCGGACAGACAGCGGGTCTCCTCTCCTCTCCGCCGCAGTGTGGAGCCTTGCCCAGCGCAGCCCGTCAACCCGTCCTGCCCGGTCTTTGCCTGGCTGGGCTGTTGATGGCTGGAAGATTGGAGCATCACGCATGTACTGGGTACAGATTTTACTCTGTACAGCTTTGTGTTCTGGCGGCGGGAAACCTTTTTCCCCCCTGCCAGGCATCTTTCTAATTGGGTTACTTGCAGTGTTGACGCAGCGTGGCCGCTGGACATGAGGCCAGCATCGGTGTCATTATTATGAATCAACTGGACCTCGGCGCCGCCAGATACCAGTAAAAACCGGTAAACACTGTGTAAACATGGCGTAGGTAACTACCTTAGTACCTTACATATTAGTACCTACTAAGGTACTGTTGTAACCCGTTACAAGGGGCTGTATCGGCGCTGGCCGCCGTTACCCACTGAAAGGCTGCTATTTTCAGGCTGCTGGGTCCCGACACTTTGTCCACAACGACATGCTGAACGTGTGCCAATGCTGACTGGAGTACTCCGTACCGAGTACAAAATTGTCAATGTTTACCTGAGCCTACAAGCAGAAAGGTACCTAATATTAGCCCTCCAACCTGACCAGCCCGGTCTGGCGGCCCCTTTCACCTGCTCAGATCCCTGCCCGTATTGAAAAGCCATCGTTGTCTGCAACAGCCACGGCCGTCCCGTTGTCTCGCCCGCCGTGCCTTTGCCTCTGCCTCTTGACTCTGCTTCTCCCCTTGCCGCTAGCCTACCGAACGGCTACTCTCTCCGTTTGCAGTCCGTTCATCCGCTCACCTCTTTTCTTCTTCCTCCTTCTTCATCCCACACTCGTTGCGGCGCTTCTTCTCCCTCCGAGAAAAAAAAAAGAGGTCTCTTGCTGTCGAACCTCATTCTTTTCCCTTGTCGTTTTCTTAATTCACGTTTCGCACTTTTGCCTCCAATACCAGGGAGGCCCTGCCTACTCCGCTATAATATCTCCGCTTCTCTTCTCTTCTTAACGCCACGGTCCCTGAACCTCGAGCAGGCTCTTCCTGTCCACCTGCCTGTTACGCTGCCCGATCCGCACCGCACCCTCTCTTCTTCCTCTTCTTGCGTCTCTGACCTCTGCGTCTGCCTGCCATCTCTCACTGCGTCCCTCCAAAATTGCTGTGCAACCGAATAGACCACGTTTTTCGCCGGCTCCTTTCTCAGCCCAGCACGGAACAACTCGCCTGATTTTTCCTCGTCCTCTCAGCCTCGATTTCACCCAGAAACCACATGGTTCATGATCGAGCACCGTAACAACTACCAACATAGGCTTTTGGCTCTGCTCACTGCTGCATGATTAATACGCCAGCCAAGTGCATTGCTACAAGTATTTCAGGTCTCACATTTTGCTAGTCAATGTAAGTTCCATACATTTACTCCGCCAGCATACCTCTGCCACGTCGCCAAAGCCATCTGGGCCTGTTGTCTCGGAGCAACTACTTTTCGATCAGTTCTCCTAAAAGCCCTCGCACCCTTGTGCTTGCTTCCTTACGCACAAACGGCCAATGGCCAAGGGAAAATTTAAAGGGGATATCTGCAGCAACTTGGTTGACTAACATTCTTTCTCTACTCGCTGCAGATTGATTTCTGCCTTTTTGCGACGCCGTCCCTCGTTTGCGAGCATCGCCGTTGTTCCTTCGCCCTTTCAGCGCCTCCCCAAACGGCTCCAACGCTTCGACGTTGGCTGCGCCATCGCCTTTGACTGCGTTGTGGGACCTCGTATCGCCCCGTCTGCCTACGACGACAACAGGCTTAATTAATAAAACAAAAGACGACGTTTCTTGCGAAATTTGAGCCCTCTCTCGTTGCTCATCTCGTCACAGCGAGCTTTTGTGGGCGAACAGTCTCCGGCTGCATCATTCCTCACCAGCTCCGATGCCTCGATTCGCCGGCGCCTTTAGCCGGCGCAAGTCTGTCGCCGACAATCTCGAAAATGTCGACCTTAACGCTCCTGCTCAGCCTTCATTCAAGGTTCTAGAACGCAACACGCATGCAATCAGTCGATCCTTCGACGGCGGTGCCAAGATGGCGGTCCCCAAACCTCCCCAGCACACTCTCCTGAGGCCCGTTCATGACCCTCATGAGGACAACATGTTCGCCGACTTTAAGACTAGTCGGTAAGTGACTTGTGCTAATATCTGTAGCCCTGAATCTATTCTCTCTGATGCTAATCACGCCTCCTCAGAGGCAGTGGCCTTTCCAACACCACGCAAGCCACCTCGACCGATAATTCGTCTCGCCACAGCAATGCATCGACTGCACCATCATCTGCCGACATGCACGGAAACAGCTCGCCAATTGAGGCACGCCAGGCTACCAAGGCAACGACCCCTCCTGAAGCCGATGGGCCTGCTCGTGGACCCTCGACAAAATCCATCAGTGCATCCTTGTTCAAGGCTCATCGCACCTGGTCATTCGGAGGCCAGAAAAAACAATCGGTTCCGCCTCCTCGAGAGGAACCTGCTGTCCCTGACCTGCCTCCAATGTTGACGATACAGACTGGCTCTGCTAGCGTCTCGACGGAACCAGTCCAATCGCCGCCAACCCCCAGCTCTCCCGACGAGAAAAAGGCGCTAGATCTGGGTGGGGACTTTGGAGCCATGTTTTCCAACCGTGGTCTCGACGCTGTCCGCGAAACTGCCTCCAACCCCCGATCTCTTACGGGAAACCGAAACAACACCATGCCTGCTTCAATGCCGGAGCCTACTCGAAGCTCGGAATCCACACCGACAGCCACCTACCCTACCGAATACAAGAAATCCACGCCCTCTCCTGTTCTCGATGAGGACGCCAAGCTCCTTCGCGACTCTTTCACTGCTATGAAGTTTCTCGACAGCCCCAACGCTGACAAAGGCCTGTCTGCCACCGAATCCTTTTACAGCCGACAGCCCCGAAACGATCCCATCGCCCGCAAGCCGGTCACAATTGCCGAGAGTTTTACCAAAGATAATGACGATAACCTATTCGAGGGCCGTACATATTCTTTTGCTAGGAACAACCACAGATATATCAGCCAGCGCACCTCTCATCCTCCCCGAAACAAGGTCATGACCCCTGCTCAGTTCGAACAGTACAAGCAGGACAAGGAGAGGCAAGGCATGACTGTCAAGGCGACGGGCCCTATCCCCCCTGCTAGTCATGCACTCCCGCCCTTGCCACCCAAGCAAGAAGAGGACGACGAAGATGAAATCAACTACGATGACGATGAGGACGAGGCCGAGAAATCCAGACAGCAAATCAAGCAGCGCCGTAAGCAGGAAGCTCATATGGCTGTCTATCGACAGCAGATGATGAAGGTCACTGGCGAGCATGCCGCCCCTCCCGTTGCCCCTACGCGTCCCAACCTGCCTGCCACCATGAGCGCTCCTCAGCTATCGACGATGAAGCCCCAGTCGAATGCGATTCCCGGCGCATCTGACGAAGAGGAAGATGACGAAGTTCCCCTGGCCATTCTTCAAGCGCACGGATTTCCTGCTAAGAACAGGCCTCCCACCCGCCTGAGCGTGTCTGGCTCCAACCCGAACCTCCGAAGCTCTTACCAGCCATCGATTTCTCGTCCCCAGTCCGTCGTAGGCGACGTTTCGACCTCTGCCAACCGACGTTCCGCGGGCCTCCCCGCGTTTGCCCGCGGCCTCCCGCAGGACCCCTTCGTTGGTGCGTCCATCCATAAGCCGCTCGTTCGTGAGTCGCTGTCCTTCCATGAGGGCCCTCGCAATAGCCAAGGCCCTCTACACCCGGGCGGCCTGGTTGGTGTCATTGCCAACGAGGAACGATCGAGGGCTCTGCGCCGCGGTAGTCCAAACATTGGCGCCGGCAGGCCCCTGCCCCCAAACATGTACCCGCAAGCTGGACCTGGTGGTTATGACCCTGTCGCTGGTATTCCTCACCAGATGATGTATGGTCAGGGTGGCATGAACGACATGGGTGGCGGAAATATGATGCCAGGAATGAGCTCCTCGGAGCAGTCCCAGCAGCAAATGACGCAGCAGATGCAGCAGTTCATGCAAATGCAGATGCAGTTTATGCAGATGATGGCGATGAACCAAAACCAGCAGCACAATCCTCAAGGAATGCCTCAAATGCCTCAGATGCCGCAGATGTCCCCGATGCCCAACGGTCCTTACCCAATGCAACAGCAGCAGGGAGGCTTCGCTGCAGCACAGTCTGTGGGCAACCTGTCATCACGGCTCTCAGTCATGGGTGTGGATCCAATGATGGACCGCTTTGATCCCAATATGCGCACCATGAGCATGGTCCAACCTCCTTCGCAGTTCATGGGTCATCATCCTGGCTATGCAGGCTCGACCCACGGCTCTATCTCTGGTGGCATGGGATATGCGCCCTCCATCGCACCCTCTGAGCGCAGCAATGTCGGGCTACCTGGCCGCTACAGACCTGTCTCCCACCTTGCTGTGCCGGCCCCCAAGGTCCCCCCGCACAATGATCCCTCCTTCACCGTGTCCGGGGGGCTGTCAATTTCTGACGGCAACAAGAGCCGTTCCTCTCTAAACGTGTCCCGGAAGGCGTCCGATGGATCTGACGACGATGACGAATCTGGCTGGGCAGCTATGAAGGCGAAGCGCGACAAGAAGCTATCGCTTTGGCACAGGAAGAAGCCCCTAAGCGGCGATCTGACTAACGAGCAGCTGGCCGGTATATAAGCTTTTGTCACACTCATATCAGCTTCGTTCCAACCGCCTACCACAATCATTGAAACCGATTGGTTTTTGCATATAAAAGACGAAAAAGGCAGCAGCGCATTTGGAAAACAATTACATAATTGAGAGCTGTTGAACCGTTGGACGTCATATTCATGTTTCTTTTGGGATACCTCTTTTATTTACCTGTAAACCACCCCCTTCTTCTTGGTTTATGATTTGCTTGTCAGCCATTTACAGGTCCTTTGGAGAATGGATTAATTTTTACTATTATATTGGGAAGCGACTTACTTTTTCACATCATCTTAGATATTGAGCTCACAGTTCTGGCTTTGATGTTGCAATCACACTTCATGTTGCATGATAGATTCGAGGCACATTCATCAAGGTGGTAATAAGATTAATTCGAGTTTAAACCCCTGACACATTTGATTTCAAATGACGCCGATGACTTTGTCCACATGTGATTGGAATTGTGTGCTTGTTAAGTCGTATCTATCTCGTATCAACCTTTAACCCTCAATCTTGCCGCTGGCCCACTCGCTGCGCTTGACGCCCATCTCGACGGCGGCGAGACCCCAATCTTCGCCGTGGTTGTGGCCCTTGCCGTCAACGCCGGCGCGCGAGAGCGCTTGTTCGTCGCTGAGCACCGTCAAGACTCCAAAGATGACGGGCACGCCCGTGTCGAGCTGCAGACGCATGAGGCCGTGCGAGACGGCATCGGCAATGTACTCAAAGTGCATCGTCTCGCCCTTGATGAGCACGCCGATGGCGATGATGGCGTCAAAACTCGACGACGTGGCGGTGGCAGAGGCGGAAAGGTCGGTCGTGGACGATGCGAGCAGGTCGCCGGCGGAAGCGCCACCGGCGGAGGAGGCGGACTGGACTTGGGAGGCGGCATAAAGGCTATGGTTTGATTCCGGTCAGTGGGGGAGGAAAGGGGAGAGGAGACCAGGGAAAGAAGAACGGACCGCTGCGCGGCAATGGGAAGCTCCCAGGCGCCGGGGCACGACTGAACGACAATGTTGGAATCCTTAACGCCACACTCGAGCAGCTTGTCCTTGGCGCCGGCGACGAGCGGCTCGATGATGGTGGCGTTCCACCGGGCGTGGACGATGCCGATGCGCAGGCCGGCACCGTCGTGCTGCTGGGGGGTGGGGCCCTTGAGAGAAGACATGTCGAAAATGGAGAGGAGAGGGAAGAACGCGACTGGGCTGTATGAAGAAACGAGCTTGCTGTCGGGGTTGAATTGGCTGGAGAGGAGAAGATTGTGTTTTTTGGACGTTGTCGGGATGCCTCTCGGTTCGAGGCCCGTGATGGAGGGGTCGCGGGGCGGCGGGCTGTTGGGCGGGGCTGGGAAGGCCGCGCCTCTAGGTAGCTCTGCAAGCTGCTGGGCAAGATTTCTCAGCTGCAATTGCTCAATTTGGCATGGCAAAAGAAGAGATGCTACGTTTGAATAAATTTGAGTGGATGGGGAATTGACGGATAATTCGAAAGTCGGGCAGATGATGCCTCGCTCGGGCGTCGAATGGGTCCCGGTGACTTGCCAGCTGGCAACAGGATGACTGACGGCTGTCAGACGAGATGGGAGGCAAAGGCAGCGTTTTTGCCGCATCATGTTCATTTGAACCGTTACATTCGGGAATACTTACTGTACCGGGGTATATACTATCATGTTCTTCTAGAAGCATGCCTATTGCAAAACTCAGTTCAGCAACTGCCCGACTGATCGGCTCCTCCGCCGGCATCACCTCGCCCTACGCTGTCGTCAAGGAGCTTCTCGACAATGCCATCGACGCCGGTGCTGACACCATTGAGGTCGCCCTCTCGCCCAACACGCTCGACCAGGTCCGCGTGCGCGACAATGGCCGCGGGATCGCCCTCGACAGCCTCGACAGCCTCGGCCGGCATGCGCACACCAGCAAGCTGACCGCGTTTGACGAGCTCGCCACCGGCCAGGTACGCACGCTTGGCTTCCGCGGCCAGGCCCTCGCCAGCATAAATACCGTTGCGACGGTCGACGTCGTCACCAGGACGGCCGACGAGCCCGTGGCTACAAAGGTGCGACTGGCGGCAAACGGCGGCATTGGGGAAACGTCTGTGCCAGTGTCTGCGCCGACGGGGACAACGGTGCAAGTTCTGGGTTTGTTTAGGAACATGCCCCCGAGAAGGCAGCTCCTGTTGAAGGAGGCCAAAAAGACGATGACGAGGATCAAAGAGTTGTTGATGGCATATGCGCTGGCCAACGCGGTGCTGCGGATTAATGTTAAAGTATTGGGCGATGAGAAGCAGAGTTCCAGATTCGGGCAGACGAGGAGTCGAGACATGAAGCAGTCGGTTATCGAAGTGTTTGGGGCGGCAGTCGCCGCCAACGGACAGACACACCGGTTCGCCAGCGCAAAAGGCACGTTTACGCTGATGGCGTTTCTACCGAGTGTGAATAGCGACCAAAAAGTCTTTGCGGGGAAGGGTTCGTTCATTTCTGTCAACGGCCGGCCAATCTGCTCCGCAACGGGGATTGGCAAGGCGCTCACGGGTGTGTTCAAGGCAAAGCTGCAGCACAATTGGCAGCAGACGGGACTGCCGACAGTGCAGAAGCCGCTTTTATTGCTCGAGATTCTTTGCCCATTTGCAGACTATGACGCAAACATCGCTACGATGAAAGATGAGGTCCTTTTTGCGGACTCGGATGCTCTGCTGCAGACATTCGAGGAGCTGTGTGGAACGATTTACAATAAGAATGCGACGCCAGAGTCCCCTAAGCTGAACAGAAACAACGGCGAGCATGACAGTACGTCTATGAATTGTTTGAGCACGTCAACTACAGACAAGCTAGTGTCGGTGCAGATGCGAACTACATGCAAAGTCAACATGCTCCGAACAATCAGCAACGCAACCGACGAGGGGACTGACTTTAAGGAAATTGAAGTGACTGTACCGGAAAGGCGTCAGATGGAGATGAGAGAGACTCCGAGGAAGAACGAAAGCCTCTTCAAAGATACCACCTCAAAGTTAGTGCACGGCATTGAACGATACTTTCAGCCGACTGGAGCCGATTTCGAAATTGCCACGGACGATACGGCCACTCCCGAGCGGCCGCAAGCCGAGGACAGCAGCATCGACCTGGATAGGCCAGCTTCCGCAAACTTTGAGAGGATGCCCTTGAACGATGTGCCCGACTCCACGCTCAACATTCTCGCCGGCATCGACGATTCGTCGCCGTCGGACCACTCCAGCCAGCAAGGCGACGGCGGCGCGCCACCACGTCTCAGTGACCTGCACGGCACGAGCTGGAGCGTCCAGCGTCTGATGAACCAGCGCGTCGCTCTGCACAATGTACCGTTCAGGGGCACCACAGCGTCGGCCAGCCCGCCGACGCCGCCGCGAGGCCGGGTTCCACAAACACGAGGTTTGCGAGAGGACAGGCGACAGCAGGTCGCACACCAGCGTGGTCGAACGCTGCCACCGGTCATGCGCACGCCGCCGCCCTCTGATCCCATGAGAGAAGAACCCCGATTCGTGCCTGCTTCGTATGTAGGGGGATGGGATGGGGGACGGCAGCCGTCGCCGGCGAGCTCGAGCAGTTCTGAGAGCGGCGGCCTGGCCAAGGAAGCTTGGGACCGCGAGCAGCAGCAGCAGCAGCAGCAGCAGCGAGGGCTAGCGATAATAGGGCTACCGAGTACAACAAATAGAGGGAATAACCCAAGGGGTGTTGCATCGGGTGTGCCAAGAATGGGTCGTTTGCCAGCCACTCGACCGAGGCAGCAGACCACCACCATCAGCACCACCACTATGGGACGGCCCCTGGCGCGACAGCCGGAATACGAGGCCGACGGCGAGACTGCCCCTCATCAAGGCGAGGTATTCTCACCCGCAGATTCCCGCCGTGCTAGCCATCTCAGGGCACATTTGCTGCGAGCGGACTCTGTGGATCGCGAGACGAGCGACGTTGAGAGTTTCAGAGGCGGCACGCCACCGCCGCAGCCAAAGCGACGACGCGCCGAGAGCCAGGCCCCTGTGCAGCACGCAAAGGCGTTGGAAACGGGATATGCAACGTCGCGAGCGGCGGCGGAGGAGTCGCAGAGCCTGCTGCCTCTGGAGAGCATACCGCCGAGCATGGCGACTTGGCGCAGCGTTCTGACGACTGATGTAGATTTCGCGGATGTGCGCATGTTGATGGATCTGGAGAGGGATGTAGACGAGTATATTCAGAGTGGATACATGGCATTTGGCTTGAAGAATGTTACGAGACGGGATGCCATGTGTTTCGAATCTCGCATGCGGCGAATCTGTCGGGTTTGATATGCATACATGGGATGGGGGTTATGGGGGAGCTTTTGCTATGGTGAAAGATGTTGGTGCAATGAATGGGATCTACGTACGTAGCTGGAAAAAGAGAAAATCTAATATTTTTGCTGGGCTACTCGATCAGAAACTTCCAAAGTAGAACGGAAACGGAGTGAAAAGGAGGTTGCAGAGGTGTGGGCGACATTCACGCGTTCAACGGAAGTGGCTGGCTCGCGAGCGGAAGCTGAGTAGGCCAGCCAGATGAACCGCCCGTCATTCCAACACGGAGAGATTAAGTAGTGGTTGGTATCGTTTGGGTCTTGTTAGAGATGGCGTCGTCGGGAAATGCTGCAGTTTATAGGCCACGCGCCAGGGACCGCAGCAGCACGGGGTGCCGACACCAGAAACACTACGAGACTTTTCCAAGCAGGACGACTCGCGACGGATATTCTTTTGCAGACTTGGAACCGGCTCGCGAGGCGGTACTGTGGCTGAAGACAATGACGCGATTCAAGAAACTCTGCATCTCGCGTCGATTGGCTCTGCTGCTGCTGGGCGGTTTATTAGCCAACGGGGCAAAGGGGGGCAGTGAGCTGCAGAACAAAATAGCTAATGTGAACTCTTAGACTGCATGTTGGGAAGAGAGCAACGACAAAGGCGAGTTAATTCCATTTGATCCAATACCTGGTTTGAGATGTAGCGGCATGCTACCGCTTCGGGACCAGCTCATGTGGGATCATTGGATTGATTGATGCGTTGTCGACACTACCCCTAGCGAGAACGTAGAGAAGTAAACTCGACAAGGATTCGCGGACATGAACATGACGACTGTGCCGTCTTTCCCGAAGACTGTGCAGTGAGTTGGGGGAAGGGACAGGGCCATTGGCTCGGGTCAGGGCCGGGCAGGCCACGACTTACAGGATTATTTCCTTGTGTTTAGTTACACGGCTGGTTGTGCCATCCATGTATGATACTAGCGAACAAGGAAATGGGAAAATGGAGACGGTAGCCATGCCCTCAGCCCTTGTGAATCCAATGCGGTGTGTTTGGCCTAGGCAATTCTTTCTTCTTTGCTTGGCGCCCTGGAAACAATGCGGCGAAGCCGCGGCACAGCGACGCCTGGTCTGTCACCTGCCGACGGCAGCTCCTGTGATATTGTACACCCGTCATCTCTCTCTCGCCCGTGCGGGACGGTCTGGCGTAGCAAAGTCTAGCGTCTGCGCTCATTGTGAGCATCCCAGCGCCGAACCTCGCGCGGCGCGCGCCGGCAGATCAGCACGGGCAGCGCAGATGAGTGGACAAGACTTCTGCCGGAACACCATTGCGAAAAGCAGCACGGCAGCTGTACATGTTCAGAATGCAGGAAGCATTCGTTCCCGGGGTAAATACTCGTCATTCACAGAGGCCCTTGGTGCACTCTGCTGCGACGCGGAGAGCGACATTTGACTGCGCAAGGCAGGCCTCGGCTGCCATGAAAGGCGCTGTGTGAATTGTCTCAGAGGGCCTTTTTATGGTCGCGACTTGCAGTGGCTGGGGTTATCCCTGCTTGTAGACGTGTATTAGGAAGCTGTCGAGCACCAGGGTGCACGCTCGTCGTGTGTTTGTGGTGGTGGTGAGTTCTGATGCTGCGTGTGGTCTGACGGTGAGCGAGATAATGACCAAGGCCGGAATTCGACGTACAGAATGACGTCAATGATGGTTGAAAAGCAAATGGAGGGTCCCCGGAGGGAGAAGAGCATGTGTTGGCTTGAAGGTTGACTTTCGAATTGGGACCCGTGTTAGTCACGCCGTGTTAGTCACGGTGGGATAACTTGGATCCGATAAGCAGCTTCTGTTCTTGTCTGATCTGGCGTAGGACGAAATTGCCGAACAGCAGAGGTGGCTTTTGAACGCCACGCCAAGTGTAGATGATGCGCGGCGCTGCTCACGCGCATGTTAATATATAATAAGAGCTGGCACGCCCAGCTACCAGCGCAACTACCTAGCTGTGGGGGTCGGTTGAAAAAGGGCTGTTTGAATTGATGTTGATGATAAGCACGAGTCAGGTGGTTGATTGGCTTGCACATTGGGGAAGAACAGACCGCCAGGGACGTGTTGATAATATTTACCAACCCAAGACACATATGATAGCGTCCATGGTTTGACACTTAACCACACGTGAAAGTTAATCTATTGACAAGCTCGAGTAGCGGTGCCATGCGTTAGCGGGTATCGCTTCTCGTATCTGGCGGTGGGCTGCTCTGAGTTGGCCCCATATAGCCGAGAGCTGGCAGTGGAGTGTGGCCCGACGTGGCGCTGGGCGGCGTCGAAGCTGCTCGCTGTTGTGATAATTGTAACTATTTCTGGCTCGTCATGTTTTCAGCGTGCCGCCGGTCGGAGACAAAACGACTTTGACGAGGCTGATGTAACATGGATCCGGTTCTCTCATACGCGCAACGCATCCCCAGCGTACGTGTTTGGATGTATTGACATCACGGGCAGTTACAAAGTGGTACAAGAGGCAGACTTGCACCTGATGAATGGGCGAACACGCTGTAGATTCGCAGCAAAGGCGGCGCCCGGCTCGTTCACGTGTTGATGTACGGATATGCGATCGGGGAGTTCTGAAAGTTTGACTGCGTTCCAGCAAGACAGAAACTTGAGCCGAGAAAGGATGGAATGCAGGGAACTTGAATGCTAGAAAAAGAAGAGAAAGAAAAAATACCCTCATCGATATCGTTTATCGTGGGATGTACGGCGCGGCGCAGGTAGGGGGTGGCTTAGTGCAAGTGGTGCGTTCAAGCTGGCGGGCAGGCTAGTTAGGGCTACTGAAAAACAAGCATGTTCTGAACGAGCAAAGGATGAGATGAAGACACACACGATATTATGGCCTTGTAAGCAGAGGGAAATGTCTCCGAGAGAAGCTCAATGATAGCAGTTTGCTGTCGGCCGAGAGCGGGCATGACGCGCGTAAAAGACGAGTGGTTCGAGACAGGGCGCGCTGAGATTGAAGCAGGGGGGTGAGAGAGTCGTACTACACTCGTGGTATGGGCAGTTCTCTGTCCATGTATTGGACATTTTTGCACAGCCTCGATCCGGTTGGTTCTGGTGCAAGTAATGGTGCAGTTTTCCTTGGTGTTGCGGCGCAGCAAGTGCTCCAGACAAGTCGCCAACGACTGAACACAGTGGACAAGAGGTTTAAAATGGGTCAGGTCACGGACAGCCTCAGGAGTAAGGCAACAGGACAACCTCAACCTGGATCCCTGTGTTTACAGTGGACCGTGACTCTGCTATTTTCATAGAAAATTGTAATATCAGTTATTAGTTAGAAAAAAGGCCTATAAATAGGAAGCAAGTCTCGGCGGTGACCACGACTCACGAGAAGCAATGCGGATAGAAAGGGACCAGGGAGAGAGGTGATGCTGGTTCGTCAGAGGACGGCAATGAACCGACCTCGTGGCCTGGAAGCTAAATGCTGTTTGCGTCGCACGGGAGGGAAGGACATGACGCAGTCTGGAGGAGGGAGGATATATGAGATGAGCGAGTTGAGACGAGTTTTTGCCATTGAGTCTCTGGTTTGTTGCACAAGTACGGAGTACCAACAAACGTGGATATATCTGCTGTCATTTGAGCATCTGGAGGTGACGTTGACATGGAAATTGACAAGGTACCTGCATGTATTTGGCACTGCATCTGCAGTGGCTACCGTGCCTGACCAGGTTGATGCATGCGCAGCGACGAAATTTCAATGACAGAAATAAATACACGTCTTGATTCGCTTTTAATCAGAAATACAGCTATCGCCTCCTAGCCCAGATTCCAACACGTTTCCAAGTGTTGTTTGTGCAGGCGGTGGTGTCGTTTGGGCTTTATGTTAGCGTCGCCCGACGCACTGCTAGTGGCCAGACATGTTGCTCAAAAGTACCTGCAGCCAGGTGTGTCGACCCAAGCAAAGCAAAGCAAATGGGACCCTGCAGCAGTCGTGGTGCATCCGTTACAGGTGTCTGGCCAGGTACACCTAGGTACCTCCTACCTAACAGGTAGGTACCTATCCGCACCCGTAGCAGGCATTCTTTTTTATTTGACGTTATCTTCCCTTGCCAGCGCCAGCCCACCATGATTCCTCACGCCAATAACTATGCCGGGCCAAAAAAAAAAAAAAGTAGATGGTCGCCCAAGGCACTGCTGCCTGTCTGTCCGCTTGCTCACCACCACCACCACCCACCGACACATGCACCAGCACCACCACATCCTCTCGGTTTCTGCTCCCCGCGAGGCTGCCATCTCTCCTCCTCTTTCCTCATCACCATCTTTTGCTCTCGGCCTTTTTTGTTGGCATCCGTCTTCTATTCAACGCCCTCGCTCCTACCTGTATTCCTTTTAATATTTCCGACGCACCTTTGATTCTCTACGTCACCTGTCCCTCCAATCGAACCCGTCGCCCGTTTTTTCCCTCCGCCAGCCGTTGCAAACTCAAATTCGAATTGTCGTTTCATCCGGATACCCGCTTAGTCGAAGCCTGTGATGATGCGTTTGTTCTGACCCGGCCGCCAATTTTTCTTTCGCTTTTTCTTTTTCGCTCTCGCTTCACGACCTGAGTTGCGACCGCACCCCATCGACATATTCATGATGCGAAAACACCGTCTGCATCCGGCTCATGCAACCTCGTCAGAACCGTCTCCAGCCCGTACTCGCACAGCCTACCGACATGCTCTGCCTGTCCAACCTTCGCAGGGAACGACGACACCGTGCCGACGCCGCAGCCTGGCTTCCAGCCACAGCCGACGCTCACTCACCACCGTGGCGTCGACTCCGTCACACACGGCCCATGGGTTGCCCCCGATAATGACACGGCCAGCCCGCCCAGCCCGCTCGCGGCGGCGGCAGCTCAATGGCCTCATGTCCGCATCTGTCTTCCTCGCCTACGCATTAATCGCCCTCTTCCTCGCTGCCACCCCCGTCTCGGCCGTTCGTGTCCCCTTCACCAACTGCCTCGATGAAAAGTACATTACCGATGGAAAGCTTCAATGGAAACCCGTCTACGCCGACGCCAGCTTCGACACTACCGACCCCAGGCATGAGCTCAAGGTTGTCGTTTGGGGCAATGTTACGGGCTTCCAGGACCCCAAAAACCTTCCGCCTTCGGCTCACGATGACCCCAACCGTCTCTACTGGAAAGACGATGCCAAGACAAACGGCAAAATTACTCAGACCGGTGACACTGGCAAGGCCACGACCCTCTACCGTAGAGTCAATGTCCTCACTTATAGGCCGGTAAACGAGCGCGTCAATTTTTGTACAGAAGCTCTTGGCGGCGGTCAATGCCCTCTAGGCCCCTTCTTGAACACTTCGAGAGTGTAGGTTGATCCATCGCCTACGCAATGCAATACGCTAACCTTTGATGCAGCGACTTCCCCGACGACCTTTTCACACGTCCCCGCAGCCTTTCCTCCTTCTCCTCCATGAACCTAACTCACGAATTCGGCTCCTCGTACTCATTCTCCTCATTGTCTTCTACACTTCTCCTGCTCTCCAGTGATGAGGTAGCCACCAACATTGGTTGCATCTCATCCATCATCACTCCGGATCTCGGCTCTAATCGTAACGTCGTCAAGTTCTTCCCCCTCGTTATTCTCATCGTCTGCGGTTTCGCTGTCATTTTCGCTGGCAATTTCAGCCCGTGGGGCTCCACCGACATCTTTCAATGGTCCTCCAACTACGGTCGTGATGCTGACCAGCTGAGATTGGTTACCCCGGGTTTTGGCGACTGTCTGCAGTACATTCAGTTTGCCGTCTTGACTGGTGCTCTGAGCATTGATTACCCTGGTTTCTATCAGCCCATCGCCAGTCAGGCTGCTTGGTCAACCATGATGTTCAATGAGAGCTTCGTCACAAACAAGCCTGGCTGGCGCAACGTTGTCGATGGCGTCTATGTCACAGATCTTGGCAATAAATATGGCCTGCAGCACATGGGTCAGCTCGTCGGCATGGCTGATCATCAGGATATTTGGGCTGGCATGATGGTCTGGCTTTGCGTCATCATCCTTGCCGCCTTCATTGTCGTCCAGCTTGGCTTCCTCATCCAGTGGGTTTACCGTCATTCGACCAAGACCGCAGAGGAGGATTTGCGCGCCAAAAACATACCCTTTTCTATCGGCAACATCGTCCGCATTCTCTACAATTACATGCTGATGCCCATTGTCGCCTTTTCTGCCTACCAGCTCGTCATCGCTCGCTCTGCCCCAGTCTACTGCGTCGTCTTGGCCTGCATTACTCTGGTAGTGCTAGTTGCCTTTGCTACCTACTTGCTTTACCTAATTGTCACCATGAGACCCAAATCTGTTCTGTTTGACGACCTACCCATGGTACTACGCTTCGGTCCTCTCTACAATACGTATTCTGACGGAGCTGCCACGTTTGCTTTCATCCCACTTGTTCTGCAGTTTTGCCGTGGTCTGGCCATTGGTGCCGTTCAGCCGAGCGGCTTGGCTCAAATCGTCATTTTGGCTATTTGTGAAGTCATCCACATCTTTACCCTCAACGCCGTGAAACCCTTTCAGTCACCTACCTCGATGAATGCATATCACACCATCTTTTCTTGCTTGCGTCTGGTTACTATTCTACTCATGGTTGCCTTTGTGCCGGGTCTTGGCGTCACCGAGGGGACAAAGGGCTGGATCGGCTATGCTATCCTCATCGTGCACGGTTGTGTCCTCATTTTCGGTTTCCTATTGAGTGCGCTACAGACGATTCTCGAGGTCGTTGCCCGCATGATGGGTGCTGGCAGGGACAGTACCGTTGGTTCCACCAGAGGAGGACTGTCAAAGATTTTTGGCGTGAGGCAGCTCAACAAGCGCGAGTCGCATCGACCAATTCCATCGAGAACCAGCCAGCTTTCCACTACAGCCATGATTGATGTCGAGAAAGCGAACCGGGCAGGATATATGCCGGCCAATGGACGAGTTCGAAGCAGCTCTGGAGGGAGCCTAGGCACCATCATGGCTGCACACAGACATCGCAGCAGCTCCGCTCTCGATAGTGTCGACATGCACTCACACGCACACAGACCTGCAGAAAGTCCGGCTTCCTACCTACCTGGAACGCCTGGCGAGACGAGCACGTTTTCTTTCCTCGCTTCTTCCAATACCGCCGCCCGACCTAGCCACCCCCCTCCTGGCCACATTCCAACACTCGCTGCTCTAGAAGCCGCTGACCCATACTACCGACCACCTCGCAGACGTCGGTCAACCAACGAGAACTTGCCACAAGAACCAAGCACTGGGCGTTTTACCCCTGACCAACCCGGCCTTTTACAGCCGCACGGCCAACCGGGTGAGCCTGGCGACAATGCCCCTGATATCTCGCGCGGTGCCACGCCTGTAGCCCCTGGAACAGGACTAGGCCTGCCGGGCACCGCCAGTGCCGCCCTGAATGCTGTACCAAACAGACCGGATTATTCAACCCGTGAAGTCGATTTTTACTATGGTGTTCGTGGCCCGGCGCTTAACTCTGATGGCCTTGGCCGCAAGCTTGGCACTGGACCCGCTGATCCCACTGGCCCTGTTGCCACTGCTACGAGCTGGTTCCGGAACCTCATAGGTGGTAAGAGTAAAGATAAGAGCAAGGGATTTGAAGTCGTTCGCAGCTCGAGGATGCCGCCCTCCATGGCCCGCAACGCTGGCTTTGGTGACGAAACGCCACCCGAGGGCATCCCTGTCGCTCTCGGTGTGCTGAGGAACGGCCCCATCGACGATGAGGATGAGGATGACAACCTACAGCCCAACCGCGCACCGAAGCCAAGCACTGCACTACTCAGCACGGAGGGCGAGCCCCACGACTCTGACGATGAAGAACCGTCACACGAGCCTGGCGAACCGGAACCTGTTAGCCCCATGACGAGCGATGACGAAGATGACAACGATACCCAGCACTCTACATACTACGATGCACCGGACATTCCTCGCAAGAGCTCGAAGCGAGATTCAGTCAACTTGTCACACCGCCACCTGCCGTCCCTCAGCATCGTGGACTCGCAGGATGCCGGGCTGTCATCTACCCCTAGAGACGACAGATCTGAACGGGCTAATAAGCGTACTAATTCGCTCTCGATTGACCCGCCAAAGCTGCCCAATCTGCCATTCGAGCGCACAAAGTCTCAAAAGCGGCTGTCGTCCATGTCCTCGATGTCGTTGTGCGAAGATCTTACGACTGTCGACTTGGGCGAGCTGGCCAATGAGCGGCCCGTCAGCTACGGCATGGTGTCGCAGCATGCGATTAGCAGAGTCGATCCAGAGCACCCGCGGGCTACGCTGCACAGCAGCTCAGCAGAACTTGTGGATGAGAATGGCGTTCCCAAGAGACGCCGGTAGCCATCCATGCCTTATAATGTCTTTCCTTGACCATGAATTTTCTTACTAGTATACACAAACATCTGCCTACACACGCACACACATATGCACTCGCTCCCGCTCACTCACTACTTACTCACTTACTCACACACACTCTCTCACTCTCTCACACTCTTTCACTCACTCACTCACTTCCGCACCACTCCCTCACTTTCACTCACTCAGACATACGGACATTAAAAGCGAACTTGTGCACTGATAGAATAAAGTTAATACCGAGGAGGAATGGGTTTTGCAAATGATTTTCTGAAATTTTAGCGGCATGCTCGGTTTACAAACTGTACATTCGGTTTCTTGTTTGTTGGATACTGGCTCTCAAGGGCGAGATACAAATTGGGTTACATATGGTTTTCTTTGGTTGGACTTTTAATCTCTGGGCAAGCCACTGGGCCAAGACTGGTCAGGGCCATGAAAATAAACATCATTCCCATACTTGTTCTTTTCTCCGTTAAACAGTTGTATATATACATGCATTGATTTGGAGCATAATATACCGCCCATTGTATAGTCATGCCAACTTTCTAGTCATTCCATTTCCTTCTTTTCTTGCATCAGGCAATTTTGATGCCAAACATACGAAAGACCCGTTGCTGTTGCTGTTACCCACGTAATATGTTTTTCCCATTCTCTCTTTCTTCTTTTCTTCTTCTCTAGATACTACCTCCGTTGCCGTCTGCCCACCACCACCACCACCACTACCACCCCTTTCATCTACTTTACAGTGATGAAGCCGATGCCCGACCGCGCCTTTTGCGCCGCCCGCTTCAGCGTCTGCTCCTCGACGTCGGTCCACTGCACGCTCAGCTCGTCCCACTTGCGGCCGGGGGTGTTGTATTCTTTTCGCCAGCGCGCCTGGGCGGCCTGCAGCGCGGCCATGCGTCGGGGGTCGCCGGAGCCGCTGTACACGAGGAGCGCGGTGCACGGCGGCAGCGCGGCGTGAATGCGCTCGATGCGTTGCGTGAGCCTCGCCACGCAGCGCTCCAGATCCTCCTCCTCCTCCTGGGCCTCCTCCTCCTCTCCCTCGGCTGCTGCAGCGACGGCAAGTCCATTGCTGTTGATACGGTTCGTGTTCCACCAGCCCTGCCGGGCTTCGAGCTCGCGTAGCCGCGCCCAGGTAAAGTCGACGCCGCCGCCGCGGACCTCTTTACCGTCAGCGTCGCCGTTGACGCAGCGCAGCACGGCGGCCACGACTTGCTCGTCCGAGGCGCAGCCGAAGCGCACGGTCGCGCCGGCGCCGTAGCCCTTGCCCGGGTCGCCCCAGTCGACGGCGGCGCTCGTCTTGCCGACCTCGACGCCGCCGAGGGCCGCGTCGCCGCCCTGGGCCTTGTACGCGGTGCCGGCGCGGGCGAGGCGGCGAAAGAGGTTCTCGCCCTGCGCGTCGGGCGTGCCCCAGGCGCGGCCCTTTTCGCACTTTTGCTTGACGAGGTCGAGGCAGGTGCGGGCGTCCTCGACGGCGTCGTGGCCGGCGGCGCCGCCCTTTTGTATGCTCCGCGACAGGTACTTTTCGGCGAGCCACTTGAGCGACGACTTGAGCGGGGCGCCGCGCGGGTGCGGGAAGAGCAGCGAGGTGTCGACGATGAAGGGGTGCGTGAGCCGCAGCGCCTTGGTGTCGGACTCGAGCGAGTGGCCGACGAGGATGGTGCGCGGGGTGAGGAGCGTCAGCAGCCGCGCCTGCACGTCGGCGAGCGTCGTGGTCACGGGCGCGAGCATCTCGGCGGTGATGCCGGAGAAGCGCGTGAGGTAGTCGGTGATGGGCTTGGCCGGGCGCACGAGCTCGTCGAGCACCACGTCGCCCGACCAGTCGACGACGCTGACGCGCGTCAGCGCAAACTCGTCCTCGCCCGTGAGGCACATTTCGCAGTCGAGCGCCAGCACCGTCCTGCCCGCCGTCACGCTGCCCTGCTGCACCTCGGCCTCGGGCGCGTCCCCGTCCTCGGCGCGCTCCACCGCCGTCCGCACCCAGCCTTCAGGTAGAACAAAGGCGTCGCGCGCCGCCGCCGCGGCGGTGTCGGCGGGTGGTGGTAGTAGCAGCGCCGGATGCACCAGGTATCCGTTCTCTGCGAGCTCCGCCGGCGTGGCGAGAAACTCGGTGATGCGCGTGCGCTCATTCTTCCACCCCGAAGGCTCGCGCGCGGGCTTGACGCCCTGCTTCTTCTCCTTGGGCGCGGGCGTGCTGAGAAACGCCGCCATCGGGGAGTGCATCTTGCCGTGGCGGTCGTCGCCGGGCGTCTTGACCGGCCACAGGTGCGGGAACATGTCGGCAAACGGCCGCAGCGCCTCTGGCAGCTGTGTCTTGTCCAGCGGCCGCGGGTAGTAATCATCCGGAGAGGCGTCCTTTTTCGGTTCCGTCTTTGACGACGACGACGACGACGCCTCCGTGGTGAGATCGTCGTCGCGCGTCTCGTTAAAGGTGGATAGATCCACACCGGGTCGAAACATGGCCTCCTCGAGCCCCGGCACCATGACGGCGACAATCTTGCGAAACGCAGGGCGGTGCATCACGGCGCACCACTGCGGGCCGGCGCCGTCGGCGAAAATGTACGTCACCAGGTCGCGCAGGTGGCTGACGCCAATCTTGGACTGTAGCCGCGCCCCGGACGAGAACGTGATGGACGGGTAGTTTTTGCCCGGTCGCGGCAGCTTCTTTGACTTTTTCTTGCTCGAACGGCTGACTGTCTGCCACTGCTCCTTGCCGCCGTCGTCGTCATCGTCGTCGTCGCCGCCGTCCTTGGCTGTGCCGTCCGTCTTGGGCTTCTTCTCGGCGGTGGGCTCGTCGTGCCCGTCGTGGGGGCTCGCGCGCTTCAGGCTGCTGCGCTCGCTGCTGGGCTGCGCCGCATCGTCGGCGATGGCAGAGGCGGGGATGGGGACGGTGTCGGCGCCGGCCGGAGCGGCTTTGAGCTCGTCGTCGGCCATGGATGAGGCGGTGGCTGGGGCAGCGCTGTCGTCGAGAGACAGGCCGAGGAAGTTGCGAGCAATCGTCTGGACTCTTTTGAATCTGTTTCGTAGATATGTCACCATTGGTGGTGCAAAGTATGGGAATTTAGATGATGTATCATGAGGAAAATGGCGCAATCCTGCGCAGGGTAGAAATTGTAGGTTGCTGGTTGGAGAATGGAGGTACAAAAAAAAAAGTGAGGCTTCAGATCGAGTTTTCAGATCAGTCCCTGGTGATCGGCCCCACTTGCAGGTTCATGACGATGCGACACACATGCCGTGATACAAAATATTTCAACTATTTAAGATGGAGTACATTATAAATCTTAGGAATGAAATATTTTCAGATCCATTTTGTCAGGTATATCCATGCCTCATCAATCGTCAAATCTACAGCCCAAAATCCTCCTTGAGCACCTCCCGCCCCAGGTCCGCCAGTATATCAACCTGCTGCCCGACGCCATACTCAAAAAATGCCTGCGCTCTGTCGCTTTTGGGATCCTTGCGCCACAGTCCAATCAAACTCAGTTCCTTGTCCCGGCCTTTGAGCTCCGCGATGCCCGCCAGGACCTCGCGCGCCTGCTGCGCCAGCTCCCACGCCGCGAGGTGCGGCGCCGGCGCCGTGTCCAGCACCATGAACAGCAGCATCTGCGCCAGCGACACCTGGTCAATGTCGCGCAGCGCATCCCGCAGCCTCCTCCCCACGTCGGCCTTTTCCATGTCCCGCGCGGTAACCTGCACCGTCCCGCCGCCGCCCTGCTGCTGCTCCGCTAGCGCCGTCTCGGCGGCCGTGTTGGAGAGCAGCTTGGCCATCATGAAGATGTTTTTGGCGCGCACGGGGTGAAACGGCGCCGGAAAACGGTACGGGTCGCAGTCGCGCGTCACCAGCGCCGCCACGGCCAGCGCGCACGCGTAGTCTTGCTTCTCGGCGTAGTAGATGGCGAGTTCAGCGAGCGTCTGCGGAAGCGGCGTCACGGCCCACAGCTCGGCCGCGACGAGGCTTTTGCAGTCGGATAGCTGCCTGACCAGGACGGGACGCCGCTCGGCGAGCGCGGCGGGCATGGGCTGGAAGTGCAGCGCCGCGGCGGCACGGGCGGTCGCTTGCTTGGCGGGCGTGCTGACGGCCGGGTGCGTCTGCAGCTTGGTGCCGTCGCCGAGGATGCTGTCCTCGTTGAGCATGTAGTCGCGGTAGTGCGCGCTGGCCTGGTAGACGCAGAGGTCCTGGGTGCAGCGTCGGCAGCGGCATTCGAAATTGTAGGGCGCGAGCGCGGCTTTGCGCTTGCCGAGCGAGCTTGTATAGTCTGGCACAAATGTTGGGGCTTTCATTTCAAGAAGCGGGACATGTAGAGCGTACCTGTATAGGAGATTTCGATCTCGTCACCGTTTTGGATGCGAGACTCTGCGCGCAAAACGGCGCTTCTCCCTACGAATTGAACAAAGGCGTTGGGGATGCAGGAGTGGTTGGCCATGGCTAGTGTAGGCTCGAGGAAGATGCCTACATGCCCCAAGTCGGCGTCGAATCTGTGAAAGGCATTTGTTTGAAGCTACAAAAAAAGTCAGTACAATTTGACCAGCTCCCAGCCTTGAGGGACTTGCCTTGCATAAAATCTCAACAGCCTGGCGTACTGATTCCTCGCTCGTCTCTCTTCCCGCAAACGCACAGCCTCCCATGGCCATCATCTCCATGTCCGCCCACCCGGGCTCCCGCCTCCTCTCCGCAACATGGCCCTCTAAATCTTCCATGCTCTTGCCCAGGTCCTCTTGCTGCTGTCCGCAGCTCAGCATGATCTTGACCAGCGCCCGCACCGGCGTGGGAATCTCGCGCCGCTTCCTGGACGACTTGACGGCGCGGACAAGCGCCGCGCACTCGAGGCTGTGCCCGCCCGACGACCACGCGGCCGCCTGGCACCGCGCGTCGCAGTAGTAGGCGGCGCGGCAGCGCGAGCACGGCCGCGGCGTGCCGGCGCGCAGGCAAAAGGAGCAGACGGCGGCGAGGTGCGAGAGCGAGGGGAGGAGAAGCAGCGGCGTGAAGACGGCAATGACGTCGCCGGCAGCGACCGTCTTGGTGGTGTGCAGGGCGCGGCCCTTGGTCTTGTGAGACTTGATAGCCACGCCGTCGGGGGCAACGGGTGCCATTCTGATTATTTGCGCGATAGATGAACGCGTTGTTTGAAGTGATGTTGTTGGGAGGTCGTTGACATCCAAAGTAACTTGCGAAATCTCTGGTGCGAAGCGAAGCTCCACCGGGTTGCCACTGCCTGAGACGGCGGTCGACATGTCGCCGCGCGTATGAATAGCAAAGTTTTCCCGTTTAATTGTACAATTATTATTCTATAGGTATAATCATTACATGTGATGTGCTACAGATCCACATGCTGAGATGGTGCAGTGTTGCCCTTTCGCGCCGCTACCAGTCTCGCCTGAAGGTCTCTGCTCCAGTGGCCCTTGTCGCCCTTGTTCGCCTTGGCGATGCGGGCGACATGGTAGTCCCAGCAGCCCTCGGGAGCCTGCGAGCCCGCCTCGCTGCACTGCTCATCCGTCAGCTTCGGAGCCTTGGGCCACTGCCCAGCGACGGCGCCCATGTCCTCGTCGAGAAAGTTGTCCACGGCGAAGAGGCCGACCTTGCGCTGCGCCGTCGTCCACTCCTTGCCCTCGCGGGCGAGCACGCGCGCCAGCTCCCCCATGAGGCCGAAGCGTAAAAAGTCGGCACGGATGACCGGGTCCTTGATGAGACCGCTGACGGCCGCCACCCGGGCTTTGATCAGCTTCGCCGCGGCGACGTCCTCCGCAGCGTCCTGGACAGGGCGAGGCCCGATGCCGCGGAAGAGTTCGCTAGCCAGAGGCGCCATGCCCTCGGGGCAGTAATGCTCCAAGATTCCAGGCCACTGCTTGCTGACTTCGGCCAGCGCGGTCGGGTTGTTTTGCAGGCTGGCGGCGAGGATGGCAGCCGCCTGCTGGTCTCGTGGTGGTAGGCCCTCGGTGCTCCCAGTGCTAGGGTAAGGTTCTTGAATCATGTGGCAAACGAGCGACTTGACAACGCTGGGATCTTCTACAATCTTGAGACCATAGTACATGTCGTGTGCCAATTCTTCGAGGCCCTCGAGCGAGGCATCGAAACTGGGATCATGCTCGCCTCGCTCAGCTTTGAGAAGTTTCATGGCATCCACGAATGCCTTGGCTTCATGCTGAGGGGCTTTGATCTTTCCAGCCGTCTCGTATACCGGGGCACTTTTGGGAACGATGGGATCGTCGCGAGCTTCAGGCTCGACAACGACGACATCGTGCTCCACCGGTAGGCCCTCTAGCGAGGCGTCGCCTTCACCAGGCACGTTGATCTTGGCCTCCTTTTCGCCCGTGTAGATGTTGAGGCGCACGTGGAGGCCGTGAGGGAGCTCCTGGTCCTCGTGGATCTTTTGGAACTCGTCCGTGGCCTCAAAAACGCGTGGGTAACAGTCCTTGGGGTCGGTGGTGTGACATATCAGGTCTGGCTTTGAGTTTTCTTCTGCGTCGGGAGAGCTTGCCAAAACCGGCGCGGAGAGGACCAGGAGGGCTATGCCCAAGAGTAGGGCGAATAGTGTGGGCAGCCGCAGCAGCCGTGATTGTGATGACATTGCAGGGAATGGCTGGTATAAAAGCCACTGGTCCGAGGAAAGAAGGAATACGAAGATCGATGACCGGCCAGCCGGAGAGAGAATTGGCTCCGAGTTATAATTTTCAGGAATGATCCCCACCAAGCAGCTATGACTCTTTTCTGACAAAAGGACAGGTTGTACGCTTGATGATGTGGCTGTAGAATATTTTTGGAAGCCGACGTGGTAGATGGTACAGCGCGATTGCCACTATCATGTCAATTTCTGATTGGATGGGGAGGCTTAGTCATCAATGACGTTGCCCTGTATCTCCAACAGTGCTCGCGTCTGTAGCGTCTTTAGGTGAGCTAGCGGGCCATCAGGTCTCCTTCAAAGTACAACTATCCACTATACAATCAATTGCGTATAATTCAAAACACAGAAAAGGCCCAAAGCGCAGATGAATTAATTTTCGAGTCAAAGTGGTAAGAGAGTCCGTGTTGATTATTCACAAAGGAAAAAAAGAAAAGAAGAGCCGGGTCTATAGTCAACGACTCTCTATAGTCTATGTTTTACCGTTTCGAAGCATCTTGTTTGTGCATCAATGCGACTTTCTCCTGTCCAACTGTGTGGTAAAGTTGTATACAATCCTATTGATGACTTTTACACTCATGCTTGCTTTTTGCCCAGTCATGTACCCCGGGCTCTGGCCGAGGTCTGCATGCTGTCCGACACCACTCAGTAGCTCCCAGAGAAAGTCGACATACTTTGAGTGATTGGCTAGCCGAGACTTTCCTCAGCCATTGTAAGGAATTTCTCATCAATACTTTGACTGCAAAACGATCCATCTTGTTATAAAGTGTCATCAGCTCGCTACTGTCCGATGCACGGGCTCAAATCATCCCACTATACGACTGACGTCAGTGTCAAATAGGCGGCTGGTGATTACTTACCATGCATTCTTGACAAGGCCCCAACGTCTCAAGTGAAAGTGTAGAAAACAATGCCCGAGTAAACTCACCCGATTCTCCGGGATAATCGACGCGAGGGAAAAAAAAAGAGAAAGAAAATTGACTGTGCAAAGCGGACGTCAACTAGACCTCGGAGAGGCCTAGACTCGCATCGTTGAAAGAGGTTGGTGCAACCAACAATGGGGACCTCGCACCGCCAACATTCCAGTCCGCCATCGCGTACTTGCCCGCCGCGGCCACACATACTGCAACGCCTAAGCTCTGGTATCGTGATAATTCATGTATTCAGAGAGGCTGGTAGACCCAAATTAATCATGACACTCTGGCGCAGACCGAGAAAGACGCCGCATCCAAACATGTATAAGAACCTCTCGTCTTCTCCTCTCAACATCAGCTCTCTCCTCATCACACACCAGCAACACGACAAACCGCAGCCAAAACAGCAATCCTCAGAGTTAGCTACTTGTACGAATTAGCTGCCATCTTGATCATCTCGCACTCTTCAACAACCTTCTCTACCTGCTCTACTCTACTTGACAAGGTAGAGAGACATTCACCAATGTCTCTGCTTTCTTCTTTTTTCGGGCTCATTGTCCTGGCGCTGGCCGTCACCGGCATACAGGGGATGCCGCTGAGCACGAGCCACTCCAGCCACGCTGTCCTCCATCATCTGAGGCGCAGCCGCGCCATGTCCAGAATGTCGGCGGCAAATCACCACTAATTAAAGCACCCGCCGGTACAAGCGCGCATCGTTCCGGCCCTGCAACAAAAGAATGAGAGAAAAGAGACAAAAAATATTCACGCAAAAAATCGAAACTAAACTTTATCAACATCAAACGCTCATTATTTCCCCCGAACATATGAACTGCCTGGTGCAGTTACTCTGGTACGATGATGCGGGACGCCTCTACAGAAAGAAGATTCGAGTCGCAGGACTCAAACTGTTGCACAACACACAGCCGCCTCGCAGCCGAAAATGTTGCAAAGAGCGCGCGCCAAGATGGAAATCGGTGCCGGTCACCCGATATAAAATTCTCCGGATGCACGTGTGCCTGGTTGCACGGTGCATCGAGAGGGCTCTCGCCACTTTACAGACTTGCTCGGTCCCTTTTGAGCCATTGCCGTACGCCGTCGATGTCTGGGACATCCATCTCCTTCTATGCTCTCCGCGCACGCGGCTGCACTACAATCTTTTACAAAACTTGAACAAAAAAAAAAAATTAACCCTCTTTTCTTTGAGTGCCTGGTGCACCAACTGCTTTTTCCCGAAACAGCATGGCGATGCCTGGCGCATACGCCTACCAGTTCCCAAACGCTGGTCGTCCTACACTGTCCTTACCGCACACCGCCGGCTGGCCGCGGTCATACAACTCATACAACTCATACAACTCTTGACCTGGTTTCACTCTGAAATCTATCCCGTCACTCCTTTCGACACTTTACCGAAAACTGTCCTCTCTCTTTTAGCTCATCTCTTTTCGCACTTTCCCTTTGAAGGTCTTCTTTCAGCATCCGTTGCAAAAGCGTCTCTTTCAACATCAGTACTCTCCTTATGACGCAGCGCAGCAAGAATACACTCTCATTACCCAGGTAAAGTATTACATCTCACACACTCTTTCTTGATTGGCTGGCCGATTAAATAATGGGAATGTGTACTTTTGGCACTGGATGACTGGCGCTGGTGGTATTTGGCTTTTGCTTCCTTGTGTCGATTGCATCTCTCTTGGCTTTGCTTTTTTATTATTTTTTATTTTTTATTTTAGTTTGTTATGATTTCTGGCTTTTTTGTGGTGTCCTGTATTTTCATTTCCAGACTGCTATCCGTATTGGTAAAGGAAATGCGTGGCCGTTAATAGATGGTACTTGGTAATAGAAACTTGCATTTATTTACCGTTTCACACTGTAAGCTGTCAAGGCATTGTGAACCCAGAGGAACATACTGTGGCTTGGCCAGGGGCCCCAAACCGGGTATAACCGCCGTTTGAAACGGCTTATTGGCATGAACCTTGACCAATAGAACTAGACAGGAAATCAAAGGCAGCACCATATTCGAAACCGTACAAGGGTATTTCAATCGCAGCATCTTTTGTCTAATCCCGTCAAAAGGGGAATTCTATATTGCACCTCATTTTACATGCATTTTCCTCTCCGAGGTGGCTCTTGACAAGACCACGCAGAATCAGGCTTCAACATGGCGATTGATCTGTATGCGCTAGCTTTGAATACTTGACTGCTTTCAGAAATGCCAAAGTCGACTCGAAATCATGCACCTGCAAAAAGATGGCATGCATGTTGATGTGCGCGTTTGTGTGCCACTAACAAGTTGGTGGGCGCTACCCCCACAGCAAACTCGACTACATGTTAACTATCAAGTCATGACGATGTGCTGATGCCGTACCCATACTGCATGCCTACGCGCGCGCAGCCCCCCCCCCCGTCCTCCGTCAGCGCGTATTCGGAAGTGATGCCGTGCCCGATCAGTACGGTGGACACTGTCCTGAAATTCGCCGACGCCAATCTGGGGGCATCATGGGGCGGGTTCCCAGCCAGGATCACGCGGAAAGCCTCGAGGTCGAGGGAGAGTACGTATTCCGTGCAGCCCCGAGGACCTACGGATTACGGATTACTTTGTAGAGTTTTTAAATTCGAGGGGCTAGAAATACCAGTTGCAAGCAATCCTTCAACGCCACCATTCTTGCATGGCAGAATTTGCTCACGAACCTGGATGAGCGTTTGTGTGTATTGACCTCCCTCCAATCTCTGGGGCCTATAATCGCCGCCCTGTTATTACGCCGCAATATAAAGCAATATAAAGCCATATCAAGGGAATAAACAGATGGAAGGGGTTTTGGTTATAAAATAAGAGCTGCACTTATTAGTGGCGTAGGGTGGCCCCCAAGGGCTCCAGCAGAGAGATTCATGCCTCCTTATGGGTTCTCCCACCACGTCCATTTGAGAAGATTATGCGACCCCTTGTCCCAGCTATTCAAGGGTAATCCTCAAGGAAAATCCAAACATTTGTGTGTTTCTCTTTACTTTGATCTGCGCGTTTTAGATTTATCAAGTGAATTGTCAGGTTCTTTGTGAGAGGGCTCCACCACTCTACGTTTCTGCAGCGGTGGAATTCATGACCAACATGTCACATTTAAAAAAAAAAAAAAAAAAAAAAGTGTAGAAAAAGAATTAGGGCAAGAATTTTAAAAAGGTGGCTGGGACCTGCAGACAAATACAATCATGTTGCATGACATGGGGTTGTATTACTGGCCTGCAGAATAAAAGGCTGGCGTGGGACCAGACCCTCATCAATGCAAGCCCCCCTCGCTGCGCCAACATGCGGCTTGTGCAACTGTGTTCATATTTAGAAGGCTCCGTGGAAAAAAAGATTTTTTTTTCTTTTTTTTCTTTTTTTTTTGGTGTGAACCCCTGTCAATAAAGTCTTGCAGGTAAAAAAGGAATCCAAGCTTTTAAATGTGAGACATTTGACGTGTAATTCGTGCGCCCCGTCGTACAGCTGACGAACCGCTTTGCTGTTCCAGCGACCAGCCCCTCGGCGGCACGTACTCACTCTAGAGGCCCCACAGTCTCACATCACGACAATGGACTAGTTAGTTGCAGCTCGAGGGCACAATACGACAATGCCTAGGTTTTAGTTGGACGCTTGTGAAATTTGTTTTACATGTTTTTACATGGTGGGCGCTTTTTAAAATCACAAGATAATGTGCAAAAAGTATTTGGTAAAATCATGTAAATTTGCTTGCAATGGTTATGCACCGGCTGCGCAGGTTTGAATATGTTCTTAAAGAGTGAAAAGAAGAAGAGTAGAATAATAATAAAAACAAAAAAGACTTTGCGATGCAACTCGTAAATGGCTAATACATGTATCCGTTTGAAATGCGCATTTAGACGTGGCAGCCTCCGACACCCGCGAACCAGCCCACGAGACGGTTGGCAATGTCACTGGCGTAGCAGTGAGTGGCGATGCCCTTTTCGAGATCGCCGCTGGGGTCAATGGAACCAGAGTTGTACATGCGAGCGGCCTTGTAAAAGGTGGTGGCGCCGCTGCCGCCAGCCTTGGCGAGGAGCTGCTTGAGGCCGTCGCCGTCGGCCGTGCCCTTGACGCCGTCCTCAATCATGCCCTTGATGGTGGACTTGGGGCAGGGCTTGACGTTGTAGCAGCTGTTGGCGCCATTGTGCGACTGCATCAGGCCTGGGTTGGTGACGCCGTTTGCCGTCGTCGGGGCGCGGACGCAGCCATTCGACTCTTGCATGACGACGGCCAGGATGTAGCGCGCGTCGACGCCCTCCGACTTGGAGACTTCTTCAATGGCGGATTTGAGATCGGCGCTCTCGGCGGGCGAGTTGTTGTCCTGCTGAAAGCTGTCGCACGACTTGTAGATGACGTTCTTCAGGTTGGCATCCCACATGGTGTCAAACGACATCCACGAGCTCTCCTCAGGCCAGCCGGCAGAGGCGTCGCCCTTGCCCATAAAGGTCTTGATGTACCTACCGGTGCTGGAGATGGGGTTGGAGGCCGGCGCCGAGGGCTGGCTAGACGCAGCGGACGAGGTTTCCGGGGCAGGCAGGGTGGCAGTAGGAGCCTCCTTGAACTGACCGCCGGCGGCAGGAGTAGGGGTCACAGCTTGGGAAGTGGAAGGCTGAGTGGACTGCTGGGAAGCGGGCTTCTCGGGAGTCTTTAAAGAGATGGTAGTCGATACGAGGGTTGTTGGTTGAGAGGAAGCCGGAGGAGGAGCCTGAGAGGAAGCCGGGGGAGGAGCTTGAGAGGAAGCCGGAGGAGGAGCTTGAGAGGAAGCCGGAGGAGCAGCCTGGGAGGAAGTCGGAGGAGCCGCCTGGGAGGTAGATGGAGTAGCCGGAGGAGCAGACGGAGCAGGAACGGAAGTGTTTTGAGGGGGCTTGGAGCCACCGGATCCGAGGGCAGCAATAGTGCAGTCGCTGCCAGAGCAGACGCACTTGGTGCCCTGGGACACGTCCATGAAGATGGCCTTGCTGCCAAAGTTGCAAATACCAAACTTGCCCTCACCCTGGCAGACCAAGTGGCCGGGCTGGCAGTTGGGAACAGAGACGCTCTCGAGGGGATAGGCCGCGATGCCGTTGATGAGGCTGAAGAGAGCCGCCACCGAGGTAAACGTCTTCATCTTGACAGGTTCGGGGGTTGTATAGCGAGTTTGAGGGGGAAAAGAAAAGGAGGGTAAAAGCCGCGCTGCGGTAAAAGAGAGAGGATTGACAGTTTTCGTCTGGTGCCTTGGGGGGTAACGCAAAAAGGATTGGTATGTGTCGACTGATCACGTAGAGTTGTGGTGTGAGACTCGAAAAGCAAGCTCAAGATCGAAGAGAGAGGCGACCTGCGCAAGCAAGGGAACGAAGTTGTTGTTGAATTCAAGGAGTGAATGAAGGATGTCGAGACCGGGCACCAGTACCGTCTTTGCAAGAAAAGGAGAGAATGATTTTGTTCCGAAGCGGATGAAGAAGAAGGAGAGACAAGAGGTTGCACATGTAGTTCGGGGAGCCGCAGCAAGATAAATGCCCTTCAGAGATGGGTCACTTTCAGGCTGACTCTGCGGGACGACCCCCCCCCCCCCCTCTCTCTCTCCCCTCCAGGGCCCTCCCTCCCTCCTATCAGCTAGTTGTACGGCCTATCAGCTATACAGCTCTTTAAGCCATGCAAGCCATGGCATGCATGCATTGGTCCTCCACAAGTGGCCGACTGCCCAAATGCTTGTAGTGGCAAAATACCCCTGACGGTGAAACTTAAGCTGTTGAACCCCATCTGCAAGGGCATCCCCCTTGTGAGTTAGTGTGGTTATTAGTTACTTTAAGGGCCACATTCCTACCGTACAAGTTCCACCGCGGCCCTTGGCCAATGGCGAGTCGTCATGGCGAATCGGGCAGTCCGCTGGCACTGCCCATCCCGATTCAATGACCGCTGAATGGCCAGTTCCTTTGTCAGTCTTGTCGCTCAAGGTCAAGCGGGGGGGAGTCGTTGGCGGCTGCGTGACGGGCCAATAGCGGCGCGCCGTCCGACCGTCTTTGTGTTTCAGTTATACGCGAAAGACAAAAGAAAAGAGAAGAGACAGCATGAGCAATGAGCATGAACTGGGGCGGTCGGCGCGCCACCGAGACAGGCAGAAAAGCTGCAAGGGACCTTGGCAGAACCGTGGAGACCTTTTTGCTACTTGTTCCTTTGGCTTGCTCATTCGTCCTTGTTCCCTCGATGTGCGCTTAAGATACGAAGTAGGCAAGCATCCGATTCGAGTCAGTTGAAACGTTGTCCTGAGCCTCGTGCTGGCAAAAATTGATTGCATGCATCATGACCACCATCGCCAAGTATAGCGTCTCATTGTTTGTGCATTCTTGTTCCACTCTCACGAGACCTTGTCGCTCATCGTCGTACAACACTTATTCGAGCAACCGTCGAACGAACTGCAGTGGAGAAACCTTGTGCTGCTTCTCGTGGAAAAACTATACGTTTTCCTTTTTTTTTTTTTGTCTTCCCTTTCCACCAAGGGGGAGGAGGTTGGGCGTTTACCCACGAAAAGCGCCCGGCAGTGGATGTAGATTGGCTGAAAAAAAAAAAAAATCCATGCCTTTGAACTGTGCCGCTCAGTGTTACCGCGGGCAGGAACATGCTGCCGTGATCGACTCGGCGACGCACATGTGAATTTTTTTCTTTGTTTTATTTCAACGTGTCGCCATTTCTGGTTGTCGACTGCCGCAATCCAGAAAAAGAGCAGAAAAGCTCGAATCGTACGACAGCGACCGTGTAATAGTCATGGAACCGAGCTGCGCCACCAGCTGGCATCACCGCCGCGGTCCTGACCAGTCTCGAGCTGGGGCGGGCCATGATTTGATTTGTTTGGTTATTTTTTTTCTTCTTCTCCTCTTTATTAGTTTCGATTTCGACCGACCCGACCCGTTTGCTGAAAATACGCGAGGATCCGTAGCTTTCGCGGCTGCGGCTACAGCTGGCTGCCGATGCGTCTGCTGGAATGTCGTCAAACGGCCAAAAGGGTGGTGGCTGCGCGACGCCCGTCGGGGCACTTTGCGTAAATAGTGATGCCGACCCATGACCGCATGCATTCCTTTTTCACTGCCCTGCATGGTCAAATAAGTCACGATGATGCGGTGCAGGGTTGGCGTGCTTGGGTATCGATGTGCTCCGAAGATGTTTCGAACCTACTAAGGAAACGCATAACCAGGCAACAAGCACGGAGTAGTAGAGAGACATGTTTCCCCCACTGCGACACTTGACCCGCTGCACACAAAGTGTCCGTCTACAAGAACAATATCAGGGCCGAGACCAAGCATAATTTACAATGCCTTGTTTTTTACTGGAGGATGCGTCAGTAGACATGAGCTGCCAACTGATGGTCTTTTACAAAGTATGACAAGACTTTTTATTAGACAGCGTGCGCACGCTGTGTTGAGTAATAGATAGCTACAAGGTAAAATCCTCGGCTAGAAACATGTGCTGAATACAAATGAGAAACAAGCCTGCCAAACATGGCAGTGGGTATAATGCAAGAACAATCAAGGTAGTTCCGCTGCAGTGAGATGCACTGCGTCGAGTTTCTCGCCATTCCTCCATGTGCTGTGGTCCATCGTTTTGTCCATTGTCTTATCCGTTGTTGAGAGCTCTGCACTACCCCCGGCATGCTTCGAGTCGGCCGTTGCGTTGGCTGACCATCTTACACGGTCAAGCCTGGGGGCAGCATAGTTGTTGGTAGTTGCTTGCGAGCTGCTTGATTCATCTCGCGTGTGGCATGCGTTGAGCGTGTCTTGCGACGTCCCGGACGCGTTGTGAACGGGGACGCCTAGTTGACTCGGTCGACGGTAGGCATTTGGCTGCGCTGACCGGCGCAGCTCGTTTTGCGCGTCTTCGCTCGCGGCCGAGGCGTAGGCGGACAGCCCGATATTGAGGCCCAGAGACCGTGCCAGCGGCCGGAGGGTGGAAAAGCTGGCAGCAGTAAGCGCCAGTCCCATCTCAATGGTCGACCAGATGGCAATGTCCATTGTCGCCCCTGCGTTTTGTTAGCTGCTGAAACACGGAGCATGTCATGACGACCTACACAGAAAATCGTCATCGTAAAAGGTATGAAGATAGGCTACGCGTACTAAAACAGCGGTGCTCGCCCTGGCGTCGACAGTGTCAGTATTTGGCCCTTGTAGGGGGAGTCGCCACGCCACTTACACGCAGCCCAAGCCCATCAAGAATATCAACACCCATCGGATATCGGTTCTCAGCTGTAGGTGCCAGATAATAAAGGCTGGCAAGAGCGCAAAAACAAAGTCGGTGAGGACGCTAAAGGCGCTGTACAGGTATCCCAACGCGACGTATATGTGTATCGGCAGGCAGTGGCCAGGTATCGCGTCGTTCCAGTAATGCGCCACGGGCTGGCACTGGAAAATTGTAACAAAAAAGTAGGTTATCCCGGCGACAACCACGCAGAATGAGGTAAAGTAGATTATCCATTTGTGGTATTGGATGCAGACTATGCGCAGCAAAAGGCAGCCGAATGATAGCTTCGCCGACATCATGGTCAGGCCGAAAAAGATGTAGCAGAAGAACCAGTACTTGTCACCCGTCAGCTCTTTTGGTTCAATGCGCAATTACTTAATTTTTTTCTTTTCTTTTTTTGCCACTTACTCTTTTCGCAATCGCATAGTTTTCGGGTGTTAAATCGTCGCGGTGCTGCCCGGTTCCGTGATTGATTCCCAAGTTGGAGCAAATCACATAGCCCAAGAAGAATATCTGCCCAATATGTCAACAAAACACAAAACATGTACAAGAGAAAAAGAAAATGGCCTTGAGAAGCCGAGGACGTACATTGGCGAGGGCCATGAGCCAGTCATCAGTGCCAAAACACTTTGAGATGAAGACGCGAGTATAGCATCTCAACAACACGGTGCAAGACGCCACGACAAAGAATGCAATATTGACCCCCAGCAGCTCGTTGCCGCGGTTGGCGGCCATGGTTTTCAAAAGATTCACGGCGGCCGCAGGCAGGCAAACGTCGAGAGAGTATGAGGCGATGGGACGCAGGCGGTTACATGTTGCGGTGAGTCTGGGGAAAGACGTTGGCGAAGCAGGGAAAGCAAGTTTAGATGGAGGGGGGGGTAAGCGATCTAGATATGCAAGAGAGTGGTGACAAGCTGGGAGATATATCCGCAAGGTCCAGAGTCTAAAATGAATCAGAAACAACCTAAACACACGTGACTGAACTGGCAACAAGAGAGCCGTTTGCTGGTATCCAGTAACTAGACAAATCCCCTGCAAAGCTTTGATGCGAGGGAAATGCCAGGGAAAATCAGTGCGCGCCCGCGTCAACAAGTGCCGACAATCGACAGGATCAGCACTAGTTATGGGGTTATTGGGACGGCCCTATGCCAGGGGTTGACCTAGTGCGTGGTTAGAGGATGAACATGACGGAGTCTGGGGGATCCCAGCCTGTTCCCACCTGCGGAAGGCCCATTGCCGGTCGTTTCGATGGCGTTGCCGTCAGAATCTCTAGTATAAGAAAAAAGAGTCTCGCCGATGCACCGTCATGACTCGAAACTCGACGTTAGCCTATGCGCCAGCGGCCGTCCGAGGGCCGGCCCAGTGACAATGGCGTTGCTAGCGAACTTGTTTAGTGGCAAGTTCACAGTGCCCACCAGCTACAGATAAGCTCCGCCTGGCTGCAAATCTTTCGACCAAGGAAGCTCCAGCTTCAACGGCGTGGGTCGGCATAAAACGGTCAATGCACAGAGGCGCTCAACAACTAAATATTCCTCGCCACCCAACTCTGTCTTGGCGGACGAAGCAAACACAGGGTCCGAGTTATTCGCTGACGTCTAAAAGACTATCATTACAGATTAATACTGGGTAGAATACAATACTGGGTAGAGACAATACTGGGTCGAGACAATACTGGGTAGAAACAATACTGGGTAGAAACAATACTGGGTAGAGACAATACTGGGTCGAGACAATACTGGGTAGAAACAATACTGGGTAGAAACAATACTGGGTAGAGACAATACTGGGTAGAAACAATACTGGGTAGAATACCGCCCGTTTCGTTTGTCGCAAACCCCGTTGGGGCCGGGCCGGGCTTGGACCTCGTGCTAACTACAGTGGTGTAGCTGTTCAATGACATGTCACTAACCCGTCAGTGCACCAACTATCTAGATGATAAAACGCCTCCATGGCGTGTCATTGTATTTTTACAAGTACATTAGCGAATCACGGTACTTGACACGTCGGTGAGCAAAGACGGGGCTCCATTTTATCATCTCAGCGTTTGTCTCACATGTACTCGGTGAAACATTTTGCGCACGGCAGGGGAGCCAAAAACATGGGACGGCATTTTCGGAGCCGAAAACAGATGCATTCTTCATCACATTACAGATGGCTTCAAGCACCATCATTTCTCTAGTTCTTGGCTCTACAAAACTCTGGCAGCGTACCGTCACTTTTTCATGTCATCATTTCAACAAACTCTTCAGTCCAAAGTGGTGTTTTGCCCACGCAGTTGCCGCGCAAAACCGTGTATCGTATCGTTAGTAGCGTGATGCTGTCAATGCAAACGCCCGCCGCCTCGCTGGGCCACGCCAACCTAAATTTAGCTACTATTTATCTAATCTGGCTCCATCCCAGTTCTCATCAAATGCCATCTTTTCAAGCCATCCATCTGGCCAAACACTTTTCTCGCTCAATCCTCTAGCCAAGGAATCACCCCGAAAATTCACGACCGGGGCGGCCGGAGTTCTCGATCATCTCGGCGCAGCCAAGCCTTTCTCAATCACCTTTGTCCTGCCCCGCCCCCCACCCACTGACCTCTTCGACGCCGTGGCGTCGACCGCATACAGGAACGCGCGGGACTTGTTCCAACTATAGTTGTGTACTTTTTTTCTTCGACAAAGTACAGATTATTAGAGAAACATACGATGCTGGAATTTGAGTTTGCGCCACGTGGCACCCGTCAAGCTCTGGAACTCGAAAAGCAATAACCGCTTCTTCTCCGAGACGGCTATTCCGCCGTCTCGTGCCGACTTGACTAGATAGGACGAAATGGCCTGACTTTTTACCCCGAGTAGTTGAGTTTGTTTTGGAAAGTTTGAGCACGGGTGAGGAAGCTATACAGGTTGGGAGGGTTCGTGCGCCCATTGGCGCGGCTTGTCGCTGCTCTGCGGCGGCGGCGGCGGCTGCTGCCGGCAGGCACGTGGCCGGGTCTTTGACGTCAAAGAGAAGGGAATTGGGACTTGGTTTTTATCAACACAAGATGATCAAGATGCAGAAATCGGCGACGCCACGTCACAACCTTGTGCAAAATTCTAGGGGTGTTTGCCAGCCGAGTCGAGACACACAGGCCAGCCCTGTTCATGCACATGGCCACCTGCGACTTGCATACTGCATGCATACATACATCACATCATGATGTAGAATGTAGAATGCATACATATATCACATCATGATGTAGAATGTAGAATGCATACATATATCACATCATGATGTAGAATGCATACATATATCACATCATGATGTAGAATGCATACATACATCACATCATGATGTAGAATCGCAATGCGCCCCCAGGGGCATTAAAAAAATAGATTGATATGATGTATTACACTGCTTGTCTTGACAGTGGATTGCATTAGCTCCACCAGCAGTATTAAACCGACAAGAACTAGAGGTCCAGTCTGTTACATGGATGTACTTTCAGCAACCACGCTCATTTGGTGCTACGCAGGCTGGCATGAAGCCTCCTCCAGGTTATCGAGGGCAGCTCCTTCCTCACGAATACTCGCGCAAAAGTCCACAACTTCCGTCTAGAGGCTTGACGATGCGCAAAAAAACAACAGCATTGCATCTACATTTCTTCGTCTCAGACGTGTGTCCATTCTTTTTTTTTTTTTAAAAAAAAAAAAAA